>PNEQ01098305.1:0-19829 GCA_003012365.1 Medauroidea extradentata
GGAGCGCAACATAGACCTGACCTTCAGCAACGCCCAGAGGCGAGTGTGAGAGATTCTGAAGCGCGGTGGCTAATATAGCAAGTTCACGCGTTCTGTGACGTGTTCCACGTGTTCGTGGAAGGTATGCGAGTCGCTTTTGACCTATCAAATTGAAATTACTGACATGTCGATCTGACAGCGCACTGGAACAGCCTTAACCACGCCTACTTGTGCCTTCCAGCACGTGGTGAGACAAGGCGGTCGCGGTGAAGCCAACCTCGAGGACTTCTCTTAAGGCTTAGCTCTTTAATTTTGCAGAGGTTTCTAAAATATTATTTTTAACGGAAATTAATACATATATTAAAAATTCATTCTGGCAGTTATAGCACTTATGTAGCTTAGATTGTATCTGAATTTTTCTGCTGCAATACACTAAACTGATTATTAGATTTTTGCCCCCTGAAATAGCACATATTTTGTTGTCAAAATAAGCCAAAATGAAACAAAATAACTTTTTGCTAGCAAACGACGCAATATTTTAAAAAACGCTCTGGCAAAATTGTTTATCGTATAGCTGTCCACAGTTTCAAATTTTTTCAAAGCATTTGGTTAAAAAATATTCATGTTATTTGTAATTGTTTGAAATAAATGCAAGATCTTGGCCTTAAACACTCAAGGTCTTGTACACGTGGTTCAGGATGATCTGTTCTTTCATAAAAGCCCTGCTTAAGTTCTATTTTGAGTTAATTCGTACCTTTCCGCGCGTAACGGCTAACGACAGGAAATGTCTAACCTCTCTGGACATGTCACTTGATGTTTATGCGTGTAAGATAAATTGCGCGGTCGGTAGGAATCTACACAGTTTGATAAAAACAAGTTCACTAATTATATGTAATACAATTATGTAGATTTTCTTTGATTTTATTTCAGTATTGTTGTATTTAAATTAGGAAATATACGTAACTATATTGCGTAATTTCGCTACCAACCATACAAGCAGTAAGGCTACTTGAGTTCATGTTGAATTATATGCCGTAACGGCTAGTGATATTTTTCGAAGGTTAAATTTTTAGTGCTCGCTTTATCCCAAATGACCTATATAGTGATTGGTTATCGTTTAGTTGAAGCACTGTTTCTCTACGTCAGACCCAATAAGAACTGTGCTGCTTTGACGCAGAACATATATGTGATTTGTCCCTGAAATGTTGTTACGTGTTTACGTGTCACACATTTCGCCATCCAATAATACCAGGGTAAAGATACCTACTACAGTATATTGGAGACTACGTTGACTTACCATATTTTCGCAATTTGCTAGTGTCTCTACTCATATTATGGCACGATTTATACACACCAACCATACGGCATGGTTTTGTTCAGTTAATGATGTTAACATCTCTTGAACACTATTGCCAGTACCATTTCTGCAACTGCCCGCAGTATAAACATAGCCTATTTATCACGAAGAATTCTAATTAAAAACTCATTAAAGAAGTTTCAAATTGCGTAAAATTTCATACGTAAATATTTGTGCCAAGTTATGCGAATAAATATTATTTAAAACCTATAAAATTAAACGTATAGCGAGACAAAAATCATCTCTATATAGCGAGTACTAACACAGAATATCCCAGGAACAAGTGCTGTAGTTACAATTGTGTTGACAATGTTTGCTGTGCTTTTCTGTGAATATCTACAAGTTTTCCAGTGTAAAACGTGCTTTTATTTTCTCTTGCACTTTTTTAAAAAAATCTGTAAATGATGACAGTTTACTTCATTTATGACAATTTTTAAATAAGACAAAATAACTTTTTTGTGTTTTTAAACCTTTTAGCATATTGATTATAATGTCTCATTTCACTGTAATTTATTTCAGTCGAGTTGGTCGCTTGGTTTTTGTTATTCCTATGGTCCCTCAACTTGTAAGTACTGACGCTCACATGATACTATGGGAGAACTATGCGAGCAAATATTTTTTTACAAATTGAAATTGTAGTCACAAGTAACGCCTATAAAACGAACTGTCGTCGAAGAGAACCTGCTATCTTCGTCTGTGCTGTTTACGTTGTGCTGTCTCGCCTACAATCTTTACTGTCGCTGTGTTCATTTGTGTTGTCCTCGTCGTTTTTGTCCACCATCGTTGTCCTGTTCATATACTTTGTTCTGTCTGTTTTTGTTAGTCTCTGTTATCATATACTGACTATATTCCTAGTCTGGAATTATTTATGTGTGTGTTGACAACGACCATATCTGGTCTTATGTAATTCATTTTTTCGTAATTTTGTTGCATTTTTATTTTCTTTGTATTTATATGTTTTTGTGGGTTTATCTGCGACTTGGCAACATTCGCAAGCAATGGCGTATATCCATGAATACTCATCTTGTCATGAACAGTATGTCGTGCAAATTGAATATTATTAATTTTTGCCACTTGAACGCCCTTAAGGCCTTGTTACAGAGTTTTGCAATGATTTCGAAAATATTTTTGTAATTGCTACCTAATACTCATATCAAAATTTCGCTGCACAGTTTTGACACTTATATGTTATAATTTTTGCTGAATTTTTTTGTAGAATTGTACTAAACGGTTTTTTATATTTCAATAACCAAAGTACCACGTTTCTATTCGTGAAAATAAGCAAAAATGAAGGAAATTATTTTTTTTTTTTTTTTTTTTTTTTTGCTGGCGAATGGTACATTAATTAAAATAAAACGCGTCCACAGTATTGCGCATCGTGAGATTGCAAATTGACTCAAATTTTTTCAAAACTTTTGGTTAAAAAATATTTGAGTCATTGGCACCAGTCTGAAAAAAAACTCGGGAACAAGCCCTTAAGAGGTCATTGTTAGAGATGATGGTATATCGCTAAAATGTTTTGTGCCAACATAGCCTTGAAAACACTGTAGTTTATTGCAACCATATGATGGGCTGATGTATGTCAGACACAGCGTAGTTGTCTGCAGACCAATAACAGGCACCAAATATTACAATAGCGGGATTCTTATTGGCTCAGTGAAATAGGCTAACAGCTTCACGTACAAGGGAAAGCCAGTAATCTTCTGGTCAGCTGAACGTGCGTTGAAAGCCAGTAAACAGTCGAGTTTTCCCGCCATAAACCGTCGTCTCTAGCCGTGGTACATGTTTTAGCGTTTAAAGCGTCAGTTTGAAAGGTTTCTTGTTGGCAATTCGTAGGGGAAAACACCAGCAAGCCTAAACAATAGTTCACTGCCAAGTTTTTAAGCAAACGTTTTTCTCGTGTAACGTTCTTCTGAAGAACACTCTCTTACGCCGATGTCTCGTACGTTTAATTGCGACACATCTCACGCTTAATGCATCATTCTAAGCACATGTTTGCTATACAGTTGGCAAAGGTTGTACTTTTCCATAATGACTTTCAAAAAGTGTAGATTTTAAGCAGTGTTTTTTTAGTTTATTTGTCCACCCTACACACTATTCAGTTAAAACATTGTTAAACAATTCGAATTAATTTCTGAAATATTAACCAATTGTGAAAACGTGTGCACTCTCTTGTGGAATAGTGTCTAGTGTATATACTAACATACCTGTATTCTTGTCCGCTGCAGCTGTGTGTGGACGGTGCGAGGCCAGCAGTGTTCTTGGCAGTTGACGAGCAGAACACAGGACATGCATTGCTGTAAGCCGTTAACTTCACCGCTATTGATAGTGTAGATATACATCTAGTCACTGTTTGGAATGTACGGCAACGAGTATTTGTGTCACAATCCTTCGTCCTACTGTGGTTCCAGGGAAGACTTCTGTGGCCGTGTCGCAAGACGAACTATATTATCACATTTTAGTAGAGCCACTTTAACAGAAACCTTGCAAATACAAAGTTCACATTAATACAAGTAATTTTCTTTACATTTGGGACGGGATATGAAGTAAAATATGAACTAGAATGCTGAATAAAAATATTCATACACGCATAAAAACTATTTATTACGCAGAGTTAATGAATTTCAATAAAACGAATTTTTAACAACTTGACTGAAGGCCTTATGTTAAGGGGCCCGCCTACCTGCCATGAAAGTTGTGATGTAGAAGTTCAGGAGAATCGTTTTTTCACAGAAAATATTAGTCGTGAGATTGTGTGTTTGACATACAAAATATATTAAGGTACCTCACACTAAGGGTAAATGGTTTCAGTTCTATCAGTTTCTTAAGCAATTAGAAAATAGGGCCTTAACATTCCAAATTAGTGCCTTTTCCGGCTTGTGTAATGCCGTTATTTTTACTTAAAACAATTTAATCATAGTAGATATATTCTTTAACTTTCGATCCCGTGACTGTTTGTACCTTGTAACAACTGAACATTTTGAGGAAATCTTGTTCTTGTAATGTGTCCTGTGCAAATATGCAGCCAATGTTGTGGGAAACATCTCGGGTTATTACCCGCCAATCACAACCGTGGTGGAGCAGCAACCTAGCTATCATTGGTGCAGACAAATGAGCAACGTCTCTGCACAAAGTCGCGCTGCCAAAAACAATGAAGCACTGCTAAACATCGATGACCCAGTTCAAAAGGGAAACATCTAAAACTATTTAGTTTTTGAGTTTAGCTCACAAACACGTAGACAGAAGTTCAATCTACTCAGTTTAAAATAAAAACAACACGTAAATTCACTTGTTTTAATAACGTGGCACTTTATTATGATTGCCTGTCCAGTTTAGATATTGAACTAATTTTACTTGAAAGTCTGATAATTTTAGCAAAGGCAGACTACAAACACTTTAAACCCCTTAAATAGTTGCCCTGTACTTTTATTTGAAATTAACACCAACCAAATATGTTAATTAACATATTTTTAGGTGAAACTGAAAACTTTCCAAATGCATTTTGCTCAAAACTGGGAATTTTGAGTTGTTTACCTTTTGAACTGGGCAATCGATATGTGCACGTAAAGGCCTCGACACATTCTCAAATAAAATTTTTCCTTCCAATCGCTTCAAATAAAGTTGGTATAACAATGAATGGATGGAACTGACGTCATAAAAATGTCAGTACCATATTTATTGCAGGAACTTTTATGACTTCCGTTTTCGTCCAGTATTTGCGAATTGGACGGGATCGAAAATTTGTTGGATGTTGAATGGCTCAGCAAATCACAATCCCTTCCTTTGTAAACTGAAATAGCATAACCTTTATTCGTGCACCATGTTGAATTGGGACGAAAATATTACAGTAGTTTAAGATAAAGACAAAGCGATCCAATGGAATTTAAATTAATCGACGAGTTGGATGTTTACTTTGATAATATCATACCAATATTTGAAATGTAGACCTACTGAGGCCGTGCATTTGTGACTAAAATACGCAAATCTACGAATAAAAATAGAAAACATTATTATTTGAAATATTGCGTAAAAATTACACTTACTGTTCTTTCGTGAAGTTTTCCTACAAATCAATTTATTTTGCTATAATTTACATACCGAATGCTCTTAGATTGAAATAATGAGTATCAAACCAAACATATATGTTACGGGATCCAACAAAATTTGACAGTGCGACATGTATTCCAACATATTTGACAGTAATCGGCCAACTTCATATGACGGAAAATTTGAAGACCATATTTCGTCAAATATTCGTCTTCCAAATTTATTGTAAAATATTGTTACATACAAAAAATTGATATTGTGACAGGGCCTTTAGACAACGAAACAATTTGTCGGCAAAATCTTTTTGCCAAAAATGTGTGGCTAGTCGTTGTTCAGCAGCGCATGGCTTGAAACACTTTGTGCTCTCGCCACAAACTAGAGTTATTCTTCTTCACCCCAGATGGAGATGACAACCTAGGATAGCAGTACGGGCGACTGAGTACGCGAGTAAATAATAATATCGTCCTTATGCACGCGACATTAAATTGACGTTCAGCTGCTAGTAGTTGTTTCTTACTTCAAGCGGTAGCCTTGTAATTTTATTTTCAAAATGTACGACGCTAAATGAAACGAATGCTTCTATGTTACTGCTTTACGACTCAGATCAGATTTTTTTTTTCATAAATTCCGCCGTCTCAAATATGTGCCTTTTATTACTTTGAGAAACTCCCAAAACGTTTCTGTTATGCATTCCGTGTTTTAAAAAAACGTGTAAATAAAAGTTTTTTTAAAAGTAAAAATATTTGGATCCAATTAAACAGTTTTGCGCCGTGAGGGGGAAAAGCAATAATTGCTTTTGACTTTTGTTAAGGTGGCCACCTGAGTGAACGTAATTTGCGCGTTCTAGGGTTAGAAGTGTGGGAGCAGTAAGGGAGACTAAGCACGCGACTAGCCTCTATGTGCAAGTCCCTGAACAGGTGTGCTGTCTCCTCACCGACAAGTAGCTTCTATGGCACATTCAGTCCTGACTATCTTTTTAAAACGCAATATTAAAGATAACGGTATGTTGTACGCGCCTGTACATTTTAGAAGATTCTGCGGCAAGACATACACGCCTAAAAAATACCCCAGAAACAACCATTTCCCCCATTTTCGGCTGGTAGAAAATATGCTTTAATGTGTAGTGGTGAGCTTGAAATGGGTTTACACACGTGTAACGTTCTTGAAATGTTATTCGCAAGCAGACATCAGTCATGTGCGATGAGCGGGTTACCTCTTAACGACCGAATAATTAGTTATATATATATATATTGTTTAGCTTGTAAATAATTAAATTAACGGCAGAACTGCTACCCAGAATAACTTGAAATGGTCTAATATCATTATATTGCACCTTTTAGAGTTTTCAAAATGTTTCTTCCCTTCTTCCTTTCTTTTTTTTAGAAAATAAAAAAAAATACCGTAATTTATTACTTCATACATACAACAAAAAATATATTTTTTGCTGCTGAGCAATAATAATAATAATAATTTTTATTCATTTATTTATTTATTATACCGATTTTTTGTGCCACTCAACAGCCGAGGCCAATAACAGAGTGACACATACAAAAAACATATAACATTACAAATGACATACAAAAATGGGATTATTACTAGAGGTACGTAAATTTCGCAGATACATTCCAGGTCAGGTTGAACGCCAATTATGTATACTTCATTGTCATGTCTGTGACTTGCTGGCGGCTGTTACGAAACGCGTTTGACTACTGCAAGCCAGTAGTAAATGAGGAAGTAATACGAAGTGCTATCGCTTGCTACCTGCTTGTACGGTTATAAGCCAATAGATAATCGACTGTGGCCAGTGGGTGTATAGGACTGACAAGTCTAGGCTGCTGCCAGATGAATCCGCGAAATTGACGTACCTCTAATTATTACACAAGGAACAGTAACACAAACACATAGACCGACAATACTAACACACATAAAAACACAGGACAAGGAAAGACATTAACAAAAAGAGGGGGCAATGTACCGCGATAATTATCTATAACCAACCTAGGTCGAGTGTAACTGTTTGTAAAGAAAAACAGATTCAACTTTTATAATGTCTTGATAAATTTTGGAATGTGATTTTCCTTCCAATGAAGGGATCAAACTCACTAAATGATTTATTATATAATAATAATATTAATAAATCCAAACATGAAGTATTTAGTTATAAATGAACAGAGACGACTTTGGTCGTTGACGATGCTAGTTCCTACGTTATTGTGTAGGTAGCAGCAGCCTCCAAGGCCTTTGTATGAGGGCAATGTCATTCAAACGTGCAGAATTTACAAGATCCGGCCGAGGATCTAGGCCGCTTACAAGTTCGACCAGTAGCGACACTGCTGGTGAGAGAATGCACTGCTGCCTGGCGATGCTACCGTAAGCAGTGTTGCCAACTTTGGTTATTTACAACCAGATACGATTGTTTTAATGGAGGTTAGACAAGTAAAAGAATTATTTAGACAGAGTGGTAGAAAAGTTGGCAGAATAAAACTCATTTTAAAAGTAAAAACTCACTTTTGAAATTATTTTAATGATGGATTTTATGTAAGATAATTAAATTACAGTATTTAATGTCATGTAATTATTATGGTTTTCATGATGAACACACATAAATTTAATTTTCTAATTTGACAACGTAAGTCATGTGGTTTAACTAATTAACTTATTTTTTTGGTAACAATTTTTCTTACTGTTGGCAAACACTGTACTTAAGTGTACCGTAGTTATAGTACTTGTGCACTGTGCATAGAACTTAGTCCCATTTTAAAAGGTGCGTGCTAACGTTCAGCAACTTTAAGGGCGCCGTCTACTAGAATCATGAAGAGGCGCGCAGACCTTTAACAATCCTGATTTCATTCGAAAACCATTCAACATGTTGTCACGCGGTTAGGCTACGTAAAGCATTTAAGGATCTTAGTACAGGTCTATAATTTTGCCATTAACTGTTATCGTTCCTAACAAGTATTTTTTTGAGTGCGAAAGTGACCGAATCGGGACTTTTGACACTGATTTTTATGTAAGAGTAATCATTTTCACGATATTTTGAATGTTATAGACCTGTAGAGCGACTCTTTCCCATTCGTCGTGTAAGATAAAATTATATGGTCACAGCTTAGTGTCCCATAGTAAATTCAGTTCGGCGGGAAGCTTGCACGCTAGTTCAGCGCTTGGCTCGTTGAGGCGACGCGGCATTTGATGCGCGCTTCAAGGTCGACCTTACTGCTCCGTCGCTTTTGAGCCTCTCACGCGCGGGTAGACGGCGCTCTTAAGGCCTATACATGTTAATTTACCATTTGACTTTACGTTTCCATTACTTTAAGTATTTTGTCATTACACAATACAAACATAAAGTTAAATTAACAACAGTTAAAAACGATTTGGGAAACTGTTTTTTGAAACGAAAAAGCATAACAAGTAGACATTCTAAAAAATATGGCCAGTTATTTCAATATTTTAAATTTATGATAATATTTCGCAGAACACACGCAACGAAATTTACATTTCATTTACAAATACTTCTCAAATGCTATTTACAAGATTTTCCGAATTCATTTAAGAGATATTTTTTACATTTTACATGAAATTCAAGAGCTGCTAAAACGATGCTCAGAAAAAAAAGACTTTTCAATATAACATACATAACCAGCTGTTCTTTGTAAACGACCCTGTGACTTCACGTTTTCAGTTTATCGGAAATGTAAAGTAAAGGTTGCTTGACTTAATGTTTTGCGGCGCCATTGTGTACGACCCCATAAGAAGCCATGTATTAAAAGCTATCGTAAAGTCAAATGCTAAGGTTTTCAATTGTGTATAGGCCTTTACAATGCATCTTTGACCTCGCATAAACCAGGATCTAACGAGCGCGAGAGAAACGATTGCTCTGTATTGTTGGCGGCAGTGACTCAACATATTCCGCTCTTTTGTTTCCCAGACCACGTTCTGCGCTCCTGCACGATGGCACATGTACCACGCGCTGTTGCTAATACTCTTGCATTCCTTGAAACGCATTGCCAGGGACCGATAATTTTCGCACCAGCTTGGTGCCATAACGTACACATTTGTAGCTCCTCTATGAAGGGACATGAAAAGATCGTATTTTAATTTGGCACTGGCTTAATTAAAAAAATAATAATAGTAACCTCTTGCAGTTGGGCTTTCGCCCGGTGGCAAGCTCACATGCCTCACTCTCTCTCAAGACCTCTCCTGAACAAACCAACCCTGTCAACCCTCACCAGCTCCTCTCTAACCACATTCCACTTCCTCACCGACCTCACCATCATTGACTGCCTACCCCTCTCCGTCCTCCTCCAAACCCTCCGGATCTTAAGACTGTTGTTCCCGCTCCCTCCGTAATCACCCTTGATTAAATGGGAACCTAACATTCCCCATCCTCCCTCTCTCTTCACCACTCTGAACAACCTAAAAAGCCTTTCCACCCTTCGCCTGTCCTTCAAAGTACTCCAACCCATTTCCTTCATCATCACTGATGGTCTGTAATTACCTTCATTCTCTCCTTCCTGCCCTTGCCTTCTCCACCTGCCCTTCACCCACCTATCCTCTGAACCTTCTCCAGTTCCTGCACCTCCCCTTCCATGTAGGGATCCCACTATGCCACTGCATATTCCAGCATCGGGCGTACCATTGAGGTGTATGCCTTCTCCTCACTCCACCACTGACCCCGTCCAGAACTCTTCCTAGCATTCCCACGGCCCTTTTTCCCTTAGAAACCACTCTCTTCACCTTCTGTTCGCGTTAGTATTCAACAGGCCCTCGGCATATTTGAAAGAGCCTGTAGTGCTGGGCCAATAATAACCAAGCAACTGAATGCAAGACCAATGTGGTATCGCTTTGCCAGAAAGCAGCCAATTCTCGGAGGATAATGCACAAATCAATGAACTCACGAACCTTTCCTATCTCTGCTTATGCCACACGTTCCTGTCTTGAATGAACATTTATGTAATAAGTTGTATGTTATACATCGTTCGGAATAAAGTAAGCACTAAAAATGTAACCTTTGAAAAATATCACTGTCCATTACTGCACTCAATTCAACTTTAAGTCCATGATCTTTCTTTTATTTCAAACATTTGCAAATAACTCAAATATACTTTAGCCAAATACTTTAAAAATTTTGAGACTGTGTGCAGTCATACGATATAGGCCTACAATTATTCCAGGGCGTTTTTTTTAACTAATGTACCGATTGCTAGCAAAAAATTATTTTGCTTCATTTTGGCTTATTTTGACAACAAAATATGCGATATTTAAGCGGCAGAAATCTTAAACATCTGTTTAGTGTATTACAATACAAAAATTCAGATACAAACGATGATATATAAGTGATAAAACTACCAGAGTTAATTTTTGATGTATGTATTAATTTGCATTTAAAAAATATTTTCAAAACCACTGCAAAACTACAGAGCGAGGCCTTAGCCATAGTTTTCTTACTGTTTGTATGGTTGGTAGCGAATTGCTGAACATAGTTCAGTGTATTTTTCTAATTTAATACAACAATACTGTAATAAAATGAACTTAAAACGACATAATCGTATTTTATATGATTAAACAACTTTTTTTTTACCGAGCCATGTAGGTTCCTACCGACAGCACAATTTATCTTACACGCGCAAGCATTAAGTGACATGTCCAGAAAGGTTAGACATTTTCAGTCGTTAGCCGTTACGCGCGGAGAGATACAAAGTGGCTGAAAATTGAAATTTAGCAGGCTTTTTTTAGTGCTCACTTCATTTCAAACCGCCTATAGTAAATATGTTGCGTATGGATGTATTTTTTTATTATTGGTACATATGTAATTCCTGTAGTGCCCCTAGTAGCCTACATTTATTTGACGATAGCCAAAAATTAGAACGTTTTGATCTGCTGCCAGAAAATAAATTGAAATATCGCACTTGCCTACACATTTCATGTTTCAAAACAGGAAAGACTTGGTCAGTACTGTACAACGTTTAAAATTTAGGCCAGTAAAGAAACGATCATATCTGAGAATTGTTCGCTTGTTGTTGTTGATTTATATGTCGTATACAGTAAAAGTTTAGTTGGATTTACTATAAACATGAGTTTACTGTTCATGATCAGAGCTGTGCCAAAAAGGTTTGGTGGTGGGAGGGGGGTGGAAGGCAAAGGGAGTGGCGAAAACGTGTTAAAACCATTATAGTCGTTTTTCACATTGGTGCAAAAAGCCCAAAACTTTTCTAACAGAATGTTATTTTCTATGTAGGTATGCGGTTTGCAAAATACGCCGATTGTTTGCAAAAAAAGAAAAAATATTTTTCTTAATTTTGGGTTAATTTTGTAAGAAAATTAGTGATATTGCTGGTGCAATAATTAAAAAAATGAGGTTTATTGCACTAAAACATTGTATATAATTTATGATACATTTGTGCCAGAACAGTGTAGGATTCTTCGATATGAAAATTACTTTGCCTAAAAAATATTGTCAAAAAAAACTGCAAAACTACCGAACGTAATCCCAAGTAAACCTCAAGGGGCAAACTATGTCTTTCGCCTCTCTACCCTTTCCCCACGTATCCATATATTTACATTTCAGAGTCAACTCACATTGCAGTAGTAGTAGAATTTTATTTTAATTCGCCCAATCCCTTCCCAGAATAGTTGGCGTTGGCCTATAAATGATGAATGATAGCCGTATATTATTGTGTTTTCTTTATGCCTACTCATAAATAATTTACATGTTTATAACCGGATGTTGCTTCCGTCGTTGACCATTAAAACCGTTATATTCCCAGCTCACAAATTATATCGGGTTCATAATGAAACAGAAATCATGATTACTTTCCTAGTCAAAATATAATATACCGTAACTAAATATTCATACACACATGACCACGTCAAGGCAGGGAGAGGGAGAAGGCAAAATGGAGCATTTACACCGTGCCTCACATTCGATGGGACGTCACTTTCTGGATTATCAATATGAATGCTGTATAATTTAAAATGAATTTGTTTCTCTAACTAAACAGTGATGCGTGACGTGAAATAAATACTTAGTATAAAGTTCAGGTTTAACAATAACAGGTGCAACAATATTTTTCCGATTGAAATTATGATTTGGAAGCATTTTGAACCAGATTACTCTAAGAGATGTTATTTATATTGAGGATTCGTGAGGTAATAGCTATGGCAATGCTGCCAACATGTCAGGATAGTACGAGGCCTACAAGCACACGTTATCACTGCATATAAATGAAGAAGGAGGGAGGGAGCTACAGAAGTCACATCCTCATAAAGTGGGCCTGGACTTACCGACTGAACGAGGAAGCTTACTCCTAGCTAAGCCTTGACTCAACGTGTTTTGCCTCGTGTGTGTCTAACGTTAGGTATGACGCCCGCATGTTCAGGACGTGTCATTGTGGCACGCAAGGAGCACGTGGTTGCGCATAGAGAATGTCACTGCAGATGTTTGTATGCACGGCCACTAGGCTCAACCTTCTTTCCTGCAAGCTAGGACCATATATCGGCAACACACACGAGGATGTAGCAGCGTGTTGTCTTGTGCTGTACATTTCCTGCTACACTATCTTCCCGCTTAGAAATTACTGTGAAATTGCCCGCTTTCGGCTATTTTAACAGTCGAAGGATAGAATCTACCAGTCCGAAATAATATAATATGTATGATCCACAATTTCTACTGCTCTTACGATAATTATTTTCAAAATCCTAAACGAGAGCATATATCGAAAAACTGTTGCACAGGTTTCTTAAAATAACGTATACAGTGTTAACTACTTTTTCAAGACAAAATATACGATAGATTCAGCTTAAGAAGATTCTCATTAATGAACAAATTAGCCAAATATATGTAATTGTTGTCTAGACAAATTTATACCACATAGTAAAAACAATTCTTAACAAAACCACGGAACAGAAATGTTCGATATCTGCTCTCGTTTAAGAATGAAAAAAAAAAAAAAAAAGAAAAACGTAATATTGTGAAAGCAGCAGAAACAAAATGGATCATGACCGTATTGCTATTCGTAAGGATGTCATAGTTAAAAATGTGGTAGGGTGAATCTAACCTAGCTTCGAATTTCAGTACCAAAAATATGTTAAACATTTTAATTGTGATCTTATATTTGATACATTGGTCAGTTACTTCAGAAACTACACATGTCTGCTTTGTGTTGATAACATAGTGAACTATGTGGCATACACATACTTCCCAGTGTTGTGGTGTAGCCCGCAACGTGGTTTATAACTATATTAAGATATATCACAATATATTGTCGGTTTACTTTTATGCTGTAAAATAATAGCTATATGCAGGAACGTCACGTTTTTATTTAGTGACAGACTCGAGTTCACTGCCGTGTACATATAACAGAATACAATAAATTACTTTATTCGCGAGCTTATATGTGATGTCAGTTACGTGTGTGACCGTTTATAGAGAAGATTGGTTATTACTACAATTTCTCTTCAATTATTGGACAGAAGCGGCAGTCCACGACAATGTCGGCCAATGGGAGACCGAGCGAGCGTACAGCTGCTTGGAGTCCAGCCTGCTGCCAGAAAACAACTCGAATCTCTCACGTCTCTGGCAACGCGAATGAAGCTGTACAAAGCGAGTATGCAAACAGCGTATGGTGAGTAGTGGCGATACATCATGTGATGCGCCGGCCAGTGTCGCCCTTATCGCACGCTCGCCTCCGTACACGGAACACCAGTCAGGTGGTGAACTTGAGAGATGTGGTGCAGTCGCACGACACTTGAATTTGAATTTCAATTCATTGTGCATCATAGTGATATAAAATGTTTCACAAGACAAGATTTACTTCCTTTGAGTGAATGAGAGATTTTGATCAGCGCTCAAGATCGAGGTCTTTAGCGCTGGTGAGGGAGGACATGAGATAAGTATGGAGCAGCACAGGAATGAAGGAGTGGGGGAAACGGGAGATCACCCAGATAACGGCATCGTTCGGTACGAGTCCCACTTGCGAAAATCCGGGGACCGATAGAACTCGGATTGCCTTGGTGGGAGGAAAATGGTCTGTCCATTCGGCCACCATGGCCCGTTCTTTCTTTGAGGAATCTTCTCAATGAAACACATATCAATAACAATCAGCTAGTGAGGTAAACATACAAACAATTACGTATATAATCTTAGTGTAGGTTGCAGAAGAGAGTTAATACAAAACATAAGCGATAAACCACAGGTCAAGTAAGTATAGATTGGGCGATACATGTACTGTACATACTCAATAGGGCGCGATACATGAAAAAGTTACGAATGGATCGCCGTTAATCTTAAACTTGCCTCGCATTCAGGAGGACCCAGGTTCGATTATCGGTCCATATATACTGATTTCGATTTTCCGTGATTTTCCGTAATCACACCAGGCAATTGCTGAAATGAGGCAAAGGCCATTTCTTCTTTGTTTCCTGCCAGTGTGAGCAACTTATTCTGTACGTAGTAGCCTCGCTGTCAATAAGACATAAAACATTATTACTCAAAATCTACTACGTGAACTTACATTAAAATCGATGCTTACAACCTACTACATAAATTTACAATGAGAACATCATTTAGAATTTACTACACAAATTTACAATGAGAACATAATTTATCGTCTACTTCGTGAACTTAAACTGAGAACATTACTTAGCATATATTACGTAAACTTACTGAGAACATTATGTAATGTACATTGAGAAAATTAATTAATGCTTCCTACAAATTGTTTTTAGCCAGTAGAAGCTTACGATTTTTAAATAAATGTTTTTAATTATTTAAAAATATATTATATCCTGTTCACGACTGTGGTCGATAGAAAAATAAATAGCCTGTCAGCGGGTTAGATTTTTTTTAGCCGTTTATCCGTTTTCTATCTTTTAATCGGAGTGTTTTTGGATGCAGACGCGTTTAGATAATGACCTATTTCAAGCTAACATTCGTAACTTTTCCGCTGATCTGCAAATTGCAGCCAATAATAACCTATATTTATTGTACAGATATATTCTTTTCAATCATCCAGTTCATAATGTATGGTAGAAGTTTAGAATATTGATATTTCATTCAGTGATGTTGATATTAAACGACCTTTGCCAAAACATTTTAATATTGTACACACATTTTCAAACAGTATATACGTGTATATGGGATGACGACGGACGGTGTGAGAAGTGACGGGCCGCAGAGAAGATAAACGTTTGGGGAGAAGCAGTGACTTGGGGCGACGTCGTGGCTGTGATAGCAGGCGTCGAGGTTGGGTAAAACCAGCGGCCTGCAGAAGACACAGACAACACTTGGGGTGTTATATCGACGGCAGCAGTGAAGAAGGTGTTAGCGTGCTACAGAAAGGTGGTGAGCTATGGAGAATAATATTTGAGGTTTTGTATCGGCGAGATCAGTCACTGGCAACTTAGAGAGTTCACTATTGGTCCTGCTAGAAGAAGGTGCTAAGCTTGTGGAGAGAGACTGGTGAAGACATCTTGGTGACGTCAGAGTCTACTGTGAGGCTGCAGGCACATACCTTCGGAGCACTTTTGGGCGAAACAAGAAGACTGCTGCTACCGGGCGACGGACAAGAAGGAGGTCCGCGACGGGAGTCGAACCGAAGACCTCAAGAGTGAAGACAGTGGTGCACTCGGGGTGTTGCGTAGCACACGGTGATTCATCGCCACTTTGGGCTGTTAATGTTGTAGGTTGTTACTATTTTAAAGACTGTTAGTTGTGACTGAACTTTTATTGTGATTTGTAGTCTTTAATTAATTAACGGTAGACATTTTTGCTCCTTAATTGTCAAAGTTAATAACGTTTCTGTGGTGCAGTAGTAATTGTGTGCATAATAAGGTTGTTTGTGAAAATCATAGTTGATTGCTGTTTTGTGTAGTTTTGTAAGTTTTCTGAGCTAGTAAATTAAAATACTTTATTTCTAATTATTAGACCTCTATCCCGAAGAGCTCAGAGAATTGCGCACATGGAAACTTTGCAAATACGTTACAATATATATATATATAAATATATATATATATATATATATATATATATATATATATATATTGCTTTTATGAGATTTCAATACATAAAATCGCTTTGTATTTATTAATTTATTTTTTTAGAGATGTTTTAGTTATAATAAAGAACATTTTATATCCTATGTAAACATACTGCTATTTTTTTTAATTGTCAATATATGGAAACTGTTTTAATTTGATCAATTATAAATAATTTATTGAGTACTTTTGTAAATATAATATTGACTGTCCTCTCTACATGGACTGAAGGTACTATTTGAGAAAATAAATCGAAAAATCCTCGCGTTTAAATTTAGATTTTTGTGGTCTGAAGTGTTCTTACTAAGCAGCGAGAAATTTATTTCCCTGACTATATGAATTACGAAATAAAAGCAAGGATTATGTTAATATTGCCGTAATAAGAAAAGAAACAAGAAGTGGCGTACCGTGGTCGTGTTCCAAGGCAAGCAATATAATTCCCGACTATACACTTTGAGCTCGAGGATTCAATATGTCTACGTGTCATGCACAATAAACACGTGTTACGTATACTGAGGTAAATTACTGGACAATACATTCCTTGCCTCTTGTACAGGTCTCTCTACCAGTCTAATGGGACCACCGACAATTAAGTGTTATGTATAGTCCCTGCTTATCACAATGCCTTGGTACACTACCACGATACGCCACTGAAAACAAGATCTCACGCAGCTGCTACAAATTTGTAAAAGTACCAACCAGCAAAGATACATTTCGGCGTGACATCAAAGTTAAATTTATAAGATGTTGATATACAACGTATTGTACAGCAGTGGCACACCAGGCAGTACCTTATGTTTTATTGAAGCATATAATTTGATATTCTAACTTTCCTTCAGATGCAATATTTAGCTGCCGTCAGCGAATTCCTACAGAATCTACCAACGAGTAGAAACAGAACAAATTCGTGCGTTCACTGACCTGGAGGCTAGTCTCCTAGAATATATGTTTACTGAAGCAGATAACAGGCACTCATTGGCTGCTCGCTGACACAGTTGTACCACATTATTGGACCTGCATTTAGTTTTTTTTACTATCGTAAACCAGGGTTAGTTTGACCTTGTGGGGTAACTTTGTCCATTCAAAATTTTAGTCTTTATGTCGTTCAGTAAAGAAAGTTTTAAACGTTAACTATATGTATCAAAGAAACGGTTTCAAACAGTAGGTTCCAATTATATTTACCAAAACTAACATTTTAATGGTCAAAGTAACCCCGAAAATGGACTAAGTAACCCCGGTTTACGGTATATACTCAGCGCCCTCCAGAGGTGTCAAAATAGTTAAGAGTCAACTTCGTTATTGACACGAACACACGGTTGTTTGAATTCTAGCTTGTGCCGTTAATGAAATGCGAATTTTTCAGTTTCTTACCAGTAAGGGATGTCTCAGGATAACTTTCGTAGGGCCGCGGTGGCCGGGGGGTCAGAACTCTCGCTTCCCACCAAGGCGATCCGGGTTCGATTCCCGGCGGGGTCGGTCCCCGGGTTTTCACGTGTGGGAATCGTGCCGCTGGTCGGCGGGTTTTCTCGGGGATCTCCTGTTCCCCCGACCATTCATTCCGGCGCCGCTCCATACTCACATCTTATCAACCTTCACCAGCGCTTAAGACCTCGATGTTAATCGCCGACCAAAAATATCTCACTCACGATAACTTTCGTCTTAAGTACCATAATAGTCGGCTGACTAGACATACTTGTGTGATAATATACCGTAGTTATAGGCTAAATAGGGACAGGTAGTTTTCGCGGAAAAAAAGTTTTCACGAATTTTTGTTTTAATGTCCTACGTGTACACCTGCCATCTACGGCTCTGTTTTGTGGTCAATGGTTGGATGTTTTTAACAATCATGATCTTGGGATTGTATCCACTAACCACAGACGTGAGGCGTAGCTGCAACCTTGTTATGATTGGTTCAGTCTAACAAGTAGTGCGTCTAAATAACGACACGCTGCCAATATCCGTTAAGTAGTTCTGTAGATGTGCATGTAATGTATTGAAACAAAGTGGTGGTAAAATATTTTAGTTATTATCAACTGGATGGAGTTATGTAGAACGGAACCAATTCACAAAGTAATTTATTTTGAGATAATCATTCCAAGTAGAGGAAAAAGGTGCGAAGTATATCCTAAAAAAAGAACAAGTTTTAAGTAATAATATTTTCATAAAAAGAAGAGGCCAGAAGAAAAGTGGTTTCTAGAAGGTTTATATGGACACAGTAGGCTTTGACCTTGAATATCTCAGCTCCAGTAATTTGTGTGTTGGTTCCCTTCTGCATAACTCCATCCAATTACCTCTGCTGATAAGCCTTCAACACAGTTGGTGACTCTCAGTCATCGGGATACATAGCATTTAAAGAGATATCCCCCATTCCACGAGCTAAACATGTTCAGTAGCTGTTGCCTTCGAACGGGGAAGAAGTTTAAAATCCACCTCCTTTTCAAGATTACACTAGTAACAGAGCTGAACGAAATAAATTAAAAATATTGTTACAAGTTTGAGACATAAACTTTATTTGTGGGCAATTCCCATGAGTTCTTTTGGGATAGAGGTCTTATAATTGGGAATAAATGAATTAAATTAAGTACTGGATTTAATAGTTCACGAAGCTACGAAATACACAAAACAGTAATCAACTATAACTCTTACAACACAATTAGTTATGCACACGATTACTCCTGTGTCACAGACACGTTAATTAGCTTGGACAATAAAAGCACAAAAATGTCTATCATCAATTAATTAAACAGTACAAATCACAATAAAATTCAGTCCTATATCCAATCAACAGTATTTCAAGTAGTGACAGTGTACAACCTTAATAGTCCGCCGTGGTGATGAATCGTCGTGTGCTGCGCAGCACCCCGAGTGCACCGCTGTCTTCACTCTTGAGGTCTTCGGTTCGACTCCCGTCGCGTACCTCTTATTCGCCCGTCAGCCCGCCGCAGCAGTCCTCTTGGTTCGTCCAACACTGCTCCGATGGTAGCCGTCTGCCGCCTCACAGTAGACTTTGACGTCACCAAGATGTCTTCACCAGTCTCTCTCTACAGGCGTAGCACCTTCCTCTAGCACTACCAATAGCGAACTCTCCCCCAATGTGCCGATTCTGCGCTTTTATACTAGGCCAGACAGTCGGGTCTTTCCCGCATTTCAGGGGTCTAAAATAGACATTACATCATGTTTCTGACATGATTTTAGCCACGTAGGCCGCCCTCGAAGGGTTAAGGCTGTTCAAGGGCCTCGGGCATGTAATGAAAGCCAATGTAAAGTAAGGAATTCATAATGTATATGTAGCAAGTATGTGTTTAGTACCTATTTAATAAAGTTTCGGGACTAAAATAGCTTTCGTTTAATTTATTTTAATGAGAATGCTGTCCTAATATAATTCATACAAATCAGAACTATTTTCTTTCCTTTA
>PNEQ01098306.1:0-57500 GCA_003012365.1 Medauroidea extradentata
ACACGCAAACATTCATTTATGCGAATTTACGAAAGCAACCCCTATTAATTTCATGAACGGGGGTGGTTTGAAGGCTGTACTTATTTGATGTTACCGATCGCACTCATTCGTACCATCACCCAAATATTCGTTATTTTACTCTTAACCGTTTGAGATATTTTGACAAAATACCGTTTTCAAACCCGATTTTCGAAGGCTTGTTACGCCCTTAATATTCACTTTTCGGTGAAGTGTCCACTACAATGTCTACTTCATTTTTCATGAGGAATCGCCTCCCGGAGTTTGGGCTAAGAGTTTCCGAACACCCTGTGTATATATATATATATATATATATATATATATATATATATATATATATATATATATATATATATATATGAGAGCTATTACGTGTTTTCGTGTTTACCGCCAACTTGCAGGGTAGGGTTATGGTGTGTGTGGAAGAAGGCCTGGGTGTGGGTTGGGCCGGCTGCTCGACAAGCGAGATATGCCTATTCATCCCCGGTTCGAGGGATGGATGAGGTGAAGTGAGACTAGTGTGGAGCAGCGACGGAGTGAGAGAAACGGGGGAAACAAGAGTTTTCCGAGAAAAATCGACTAACTAATGTCAACGTCCGCCATATTTCCTACATGCGAAAAATATATAGGCCCATACGCTTATATTACACACATACGTAAACACGGGATGTTGCAAAATTACATGTTTCGTTTAGCGGGAGCAGTTCTCATTTCTTGAGGCACTAAAAATATTATTTGAACATACGGTAGGTCAGAAAATGCATCCTTCCTGCACACAACATGTGACGTAGCTGGCATATCACAGTTTGTTATGCGGAATGCCATCTTAGCTTTTATCGATTGCCCCTTACAATACGAGTCGTTACTTAACTGTACGGGATACACCGTCCGCTGCTACAGGCGTATTTCACAACAACGTGATCCATCCCGTGCGGTTTGTACTGTACACGTGTTGTGATCTGAAGTGAAGGAGGGTGCATTTCCCGACCTTTCTTCAAATAACATGTTCCTCTCTTTAAGAAGTGAGAATTGTCTCCTGACCCCTAAAAAAACTGACTTGCAATTTTGTAACATTCTGTAGGTCTACATAAATTAAAATACATACGGGCCATTTTTCCAAATACTAGTATTTGCAACAGTTTATGTCCAGATATTCAATAACCTGTATTAACAAGCGTCATTCAAAGATTAAATTCATAATTTTATTTTCGGTTTTTATGTTTTTACTACTAATTTTTAGAAGTTTGCATGGTAATTATTGCCACGTTGTTATAACTGTAGTAACTTCAAAGTAAAAATTGACATAGAACAATGCAAAACTGGGTTAAATACAAACATTCGAATCACGGACTAAAACGATAATCAAATTACATGATTTACCTTTAATTCTTAAATAACCTGATATGTAATAATCTGTCACGAATGGTGTTTTAATGAACAGAAGAATGTGGTGTCAACTGTTTTATCCTTGTTTAAAAGTTTACCTAAACCTAATCGGATGCAAAGGCATTTGTGAAATGTTCGTTTACAGGAAGCAGCAAACATACGAATTATACTGAACTAAGTGGTAATCATTTTCTACAATAGAGTTACGTTTAGACTCCTCTGACAATTTGTTGCAACCGTCTTTAGACAAATTTGGTGTACATCAAACCCTTTCCACTTTATGTTTTCTTCTTCCAGCTCATTACTGACAAAAACGCAATTTCCGCTTGATTTCTTACTAAGGCTCGGTGCAAACCTGAGTATTATTACCGTGCATCGCCGTACATAACATTCCACCTGAAAAGCAATACAATATAATATTTCGCTACTTAACTTAGGACAATTTCAGTTTCTTCTCTTTATCTGTTCACCCGGTTGTCCATAGGTGAAGTAGATAAGACTGATGGCGACATATGTAGTCATATTTTCTGGTTATCAATATGTGAGTGATGGAGGGGTGAAATTTTTGAAAAGTAGGTACCCTATGCGCGTGTGAGACTACTACGTTATCCTTTTAACCAGGTTGAAAATTTCACAGTGAAAATTATGCTTGTAATATTTTGTGAAAGACGTTCTTGAGAGCAGTACGCTCTAGGAATGATTCCTGGAACGGCTGCTACAGATAAAGAAATTAATGCTTTCGTTAAATCCGTCAAAGAACGCATACTCTAACTCATCTCTATGTTTCTGTATGGAGATCTGATAAAATCGAGGAAGATGAGCTTAATCCTCAGGTAGTATTGCGTTATATCCAGATTGTTAATCCGCTTTCTTGAGACTTTCTCGATCTTCTTAGTTGACTAAACTTGGCTGGCGTTCCGTGGCACCAGAAATAGTCAAGAAATATCGCCTTTCATTGTATCCAATATGTCTATATTTATTTGTCTTTGAACTTTTCATGAGACATTCTTAATATTTATCACTTTATTATTCAAAATGTTTTTTAAAAACATATTTTGAGCATTCTTATAAACAAGTACGAAGAAAAAACTAAATCAAAATAAGTGCTTACACCAACACATATATTATCCTAAAGGTGAACAAACAACGAAAGCCATTCGGGTTCGATCTGTATCAGCGATTATTCAAAACACGTTTTATCTCTTTTTACCCTCATACAAGTTGAATTTCGAAAAATCCCTTTTTAGTGTTTTCCGACTCTTTGAGGGGTACCCTCCATTAAAATTTTTCCTTTTAAAGTTCTAGCAATTCAGGCTATGCTTTGAGTAACTGTACAGTAAGTTTTGTCATATAAATAAATATATACAGAGAGAGGGAGATAGAGAAACAGAAGGGAGCGAGAGATGGAAGAGAAAGAGGGGAGGGGGATGGGAGAGAAAGAGGGGAGAGGGATGGGAGAGAAAGAGGGGGGAGAGAGAAAGAGAGAGCTGTACCTGCAATATTGTCCATGAATTCTAATATTCCTTTTTTTAATTTAGTCTTAAGTTTGTATTTTCCGTTGTAGTAATATGATGCACGCAGGTTTACAGCCAAAATCGTAAAAAAAAACTTGCCTATCGAACACAAATGCGATATATATATATATATATATATATATATATATATATATATTTCATTTACATTTTTTTTTTTCACTCTTTTCTTGGTCTTCCTCCTCTTCAAAATGTTCACAAAATTAACGGCAAACCACACTTTATATTTTTGGTTTGGTCATGGTAGTTGCACAATGTTCCATACTTGAGGATACTGTTTTATTTATCAAATTAACATTTCTACGTTTAAATAATTTTTCCGCCGATACACCACACGTACAACCGTGTACGCATGCTTGCACAGCCCAACCATGTAGGGTCCAAACGTTGTGGTAGAGGGGTAACATGCCATTTACCCGAAAACCGTTTCCCCGAAAGTATCCGGAAAACGACTTTCGGGACAAGGAATTTCGGCAAAACGAATTTTCGAGAAAATGACTTTCAGTAAAAACTACTATTTGGCCAGAGAAATTTCGGTAAAACGACTTTCTGTGAAATTAAAGGTGATGCTGAGTAATTCGGTAAAACGACTTCCGGTGAATCGACTTTCAGCAAAACGAATGCACAATTATATTTTTCGGGAAAACAATTTTCGGAAAAGTGAATGTTTGAAAATGTAACTGCGGTCATATGAATTTCGGCAAAACGCCTTGAGACGAATATATGTGTGCTTACAGTGACACTATAAAAAGAAAGTGGAAACATTTTTGAAGGAAGCACAAAATCTGAGCTTTTTGAAATCAAGTTTGAAACTTTTTCTCGTTAAGACTAAGTAATAAATAATTATCGACTTACTTTGTTATAAGACAATACATAATTTTTACATTAGGAAATACCATATAGTTTCAAACTTTCTTAAAGGCATTCACTTATGTTATAGGTACTTTAAACGTTTGTATCAAATACTCTTAAATTTTTCGTAATTCAAAATACAATTCCGCAAACGATCATAATGATATGTATGTATACTTCTTTAACTATTAACAGCTATTACTATTATCGGTATTTTAAACTTTAATTACTATATAAATAAGTTGTAGGCGAATTCTCCGTAAATTATGCAATATACCGCCTAGCAGATACAATAACTTATGAATTTTTCTCTTTCAATTTCTTTATATAATAGGAATTATAAAGTTTAATTGTAAAGATTTATATTTATGATAGTAATGATGTGCCCATATCACTCATTCACCTACCTATCACTCACTAACTCACAGCTCAAAAGAATGGATCAAGAATCAAAAAACTTAAATGGTGTCTTGGTGTAGGCACGCAAGTTACTATCTTAATTCGAAAATCAAGAAGCTAAAAAATGGCAAAATATGTTTTCGAGGTTTAAACGATATCTGATTAACATGAAGAGTTACTATAACTGTATTTGCTCCAATATGTTGCGTAAAGATAGGCGTACATAAAAATAATTTAATGTATTTCGAGATTTACAAATTGATAGGCTTAAAAACGTAAAATATGTTTTCCAGATACCATTAACAGCTTGATAACATGACGAGTAATCGATTCAATCTTTTCTTAAAAAAAAACGCTGATTACATACATATCTAACTGGATATAGTTACTTGGACATACTCCATTGCGAAATAAATGACTGTCGAAGAAAACTGAAAATAATAGAATAACTATTATCTTTAGTTTTCTTTGACAATTATATCTACTTCGCAAAGGAGTATATCGAATTAACTATATAGAGTCATGCACTTCCATTGCGCAGTTCTTTCAAAGATGATATAAATATATCAAACGCGACTTCATGTTTCTTTTTTAATTGGAAAATTAGGGGTGAGGTAGGACTTGAAAGTCTCTGTTATGTCTATATTATGTTGGCCAGCAGCCTTGTGAAGCATGATCCATGTTCTTCCCCGGTAAGGTCACTTCGTATTTTAGCGTTTCGAATTTTCGCTAGTCAGCATGAATTCTCCGTGATCTACCGTTTCCGCCGTTGCATTACAGTCTTTCTCTGTTTCTCCCGCAATCGCATTATGATGCGCCTCCATATTTAACCACACCAAACATTTTGTGTGTGTCGATTTATCTTCAATCGGTTACTAACCAATTGGAATAACGTCTTGATTACTTAGCATAGAAGAATACGTTCTAATGATTAAACACAAAAACATTATTTACCATTAAAATGATGTATTAATATAAGAGAATTTAAACTATCGTTTACAAAATAATGTGTGGAAAGTGAATTCTAAATTTTGGTACATCAATTCCTCATTACGGTAATACAAAGAATAATGGAAAATTCACGCTGAGTTTAGTAGTTTAGACAACTAACATCATAGTTCTGAAAAGACGATGAGGAAAAGATCACCTTTGTTGGGGGCAAGTGCTGTAACCACTCGGCCACTGCTGCCCAGAAAGTCAACTGTAAAAGGAGTATTATTGGCAAAAAAAACTAAACAAAAAAAAACCTAACTTACTATCGTTTCGGTAGGGATGTGTGAACTTACAACTAACACTAAAGATATTTTCTAGTACTGTGTTAGACGTCACAGAAGTAACATGAACCAGCTAACTTTTCCAATAAATGTTGATACAGTCGGATCACACTTGACGTTATACTGAGCCACTCCAGTTTAAGACATGGAAAAATAAATGTTCACTATTGAGTCAGGATTGTGCAGTGTGTATATATTGATCTTACCGAATGGCAGCCCAATAACGTGCATACTGTTCGGGTTGTCTTATCTTAGTTACCTGGTCATCCAACGTATTGTGCGGCGTTCCACAATCGGCTTAGATGAATTTCCGTTAGAATTTTTCCGGCCCATTAAAAACATCCAGAAGTGGTAGCTGAAATCCTTGGATTTTGAAATATAGCTTTTATTTCATAACTTACTACGTTTACTAGGCAAAACATTGTTTCCACTTAATTATGACCAATATATACATATTCAAGATAATGCATTATTATGCTTCTGTTTTACATGAATGTTATAACCTAGCATTTCTTTCATTGAATTGGATGGTCTTCGAAAAACTAAAAAGAAATCGCACACTGTCAAAACCACTTAACAAAATAATTGTTTTGAGAAAAACGTAACTATATCACAATTGTGCTCAATTTGTGCTGCTTATAGCCGTAATTTCAGAATTTGTGCTTATCAAATAAAGAAGTTATAAGTCATATATTGTGTACTGTTTAAAACGAGTTTTGAAGTTATCGCAATGGCAAAGAAATCGAATCGTGGACTAATTCCTGTTAGTTGGAGTTTGCGGTTTTTGTCATTAATGAGTGTGTTAAGAGAATATGTTACGTTTTGAATGTTCACACATTAAACATTTGTTTTCACTTTAGTCCCGCTATTCATCAAAATAATTGGTTAATTGTACTGATTTCGATGTTTGTAATACGTTCCTGATATTGTCCTGGTTTCACGCAATTTTGACTCCTCGTTATTGTGCATAGACAAAGAAGGTGCTACAAGATCGGTATCTCTCATGTTAATATCTTTGACCGAGTGACGCCAAAGAAATTTCAAGAATTTAACTATTATCTTATATTTACGTACTGTGCTATTATTTCTATGATGCGCTACTGAAAATTTATGTTTTTCGCAGTGTACTTTTGCCGTTTTTTAATGTCACACTTCTTGCTTTTAAAACTTATTTTGTCATCATACGAAAATAATAATCGTTAGTTTTATGTTCGACTTTTTCCGTGTCAATCGCTATAGAGTGATCAATTGTTTATTTCTTATGTAACAATTTAGTGCGAAGGAATGATGCTACGAATTCTGTACATAACGAAAAAAATATGAGAATTAATTCTTGAAATTTTGTGAGTGTCACACTTTTAGTTATAATTTAAAAAAATGCGATAAATCGAAATAGTTATAAAGTTCAGTGAATAAATGCCTCAAAGTATTAATAAATAAAAACAATACATGAAAAAACCAGTAGCTACACACAGTCAAATCCTAACTGCAGTGTTGCCAATCTCGGTTTTTAGTCACAGTGGTGTGAACGTTTATTATCATTTGGTTGGTACTACATTTGGTATCAATTTACATTTTTCGTCTTAATTTTATTAGACCGCTTAGTTCATGGAAGCGTCATCTCTCTACTTCACACGCTTTGTGGGGCCGCGGTGGCCGAGAGGTCAGACCTCTCGCCTCACACCAAGACGATCCGGGTTCGATTCCCGGCGGGGGCGTTCCCCGGAATTTCGCATGTGGGAATCGTGTGGGTTTTCTCGAGAATCTCCCATTTCCCAGGCCCATTAATTCCGGCGCTGCTCCATTCTCACATCATGTCATCCCTCATCACCGCTAAAGACCTCGATGTTAAGCGCTGACCAAATTATCTCACTCACTACATGCTTTGTGTTCTTATCGTCGCCGCAATGGGAAGAAGGCGATGTTACTGCTCAATGCTCCTCGCAAGAAAATTATAGGAAGGAAACTAGTTGTTATTTTAAGCAGGTAACGTTTGTGTATATTTTACAACAATATTATGAATGAAGTTAATTTATCATATACGTACCTAAAGTAACGGAGAGCAGGGTAGGAATTAACTCCCACCCACTCAATTCATACAAATGTACCTCGGTAAAGACTAAATAAAATACAAATTTCAAATTATTTTTGTTTTTTAATACAATAGATATATTTGTTTCCAATTGCGTCACGTAAGTAAAGAAATGTTCTGCTGATAGGCGATGAAGAACGTAGTTGTTACTGATTATTCACTTCCAGGTCACTGCAATTTGCGTTTGATTTGATTCCGGTGAGGTATTCGCGGTTTTCATTACGGAGAATTTGAATATTTGAGTGACGTTTTAACTTGTGAGCAAATTTATTTTGGCTTATTTTCGATTCCTTTGCCGAAGTAATCCTTCGTTTCATATTATGGTTCTGAGTCATAATTATTACGACCACCGGTGGGTAGGGCCACTGATCAGATTTCCGGGCCGCTGTGCTTTCTTTCCTGTGTAAACTGAATATAACATTTGTTCTGCTGCTAAATAACGCAAGGAGCAACGAATGTGACATGAGAAAAATAATTTTTCTAGAAGTTTTACTTTATTACTGTTTAGTTCACTGCCCCGGGCCTGGGCCCCTCATGCACTCGGGCCCCTGGGAATATGCCCCTTTTGACCCGTCTCTCCGCGACCCTGCTGGTGGGTTTGAAAATTTGAACTCAAAATTTTGCTACTAGTTTATTACTCTAATTTATTACCTGCTATATTGTATATATGATGTGTATACATTATACGTAACATTATATGATTTATTTTATTCATACATTATGTATGTATATATACAATATAGTATTTAATTTATAATTATATAATGCTTTGTACTGTATTTTATACACACAATTTATATATTATACACATACATTTTCGTTGGTACCGGTAGCACAAAATTTCCGTTGTAACCAACGTTGAGTTTGCCAAAGTTTTAATTTGCATTTGTTGACTTTTTAAGTATCAGTTCTATAGATTCTATAATACATTTTTTGAAAAAAAAAAAAAAAAAAGACGTTTATTTCTTTAACAGTGGCTTAGTTACAAGTTGTCTATCATTCTTTTGCCTGAGGATTACATAATGTTTCACTTTTCTCTGTCGTATCGAGACACAAGATATTGAACAGGTTCTCATTTTCTTAAATCGAGAGATACTTACTTCCTATTTCTTAATAATGATTTTTCAAATTTTTATTCTTGGTTTTGTACTTTGCCATCATAAATTTGGGTCAAACAGAGAAAAGGTAGAAAAGAAGTTAACATGCACATTTACGACAGTTGCTTGCACTTCAGATGAAATAATTTTGCTCTACAGATTAAGTGTTCACTAAAGTGTCATTGACTTATTTCTCACAGCCTTACACAATGTTCAACTATAGCTGTGGTCATAGAATGGGTCCACGATTATTAGTTGCTGTCACTTCTTGCTTTATCATGTTATAAATCCTACACTTTATAGCATTTTGATATAGAAAGTTAATATTTTTATGAGTGAAATATTTGATCTGTGTAATTTGTAGTTTCTATATTTTCATATCTGTTTGATTTGTGTTTACATTTAAGACTTTTTAGATCTTGGCTTTGCTGAGTATTGTTTCTAAAGTACTTATTTCTCTTTGGATCATTAGTTGAGTTAATATATGCTCCTACCTTTTTAACTAGATAAGTTATTTTTTGATATTTTTCTTCTTGATGATAGAACTCACATCCTAAAACCTAATTTTGATTTTATTTTTTTTTCGTAATTTTTAAATGCATTATTTTGTTTCGCTTTTTGTTTTTTCGTATTTAGTATTTGCATTAAGATTTTGATATAGTCTCAGCCCAGATGTTAGGCTTACAACAATTTGGCTTGAGAAATAACCGAATTTTAATGGGTTAGAGAGTTAGGAAGGAATCCAGGCCCAGCTTCTATGCAGGAATGACGATTTTTGAATCGCTCTATTAAATTTAATATTTGAGCGCCAGCCTAAATTTTGTTTTAGATTTTTGTGTGGCCGAGATGAAATGTAATGTTGAGGCGGCCATGAACTTTTGGCAGAAGCATTTGTGATACTCAAGGATACTAGTTTATTTTAGTGCACAAGAGTTTTGAAGAGACTGGCATGGCATTGATGCTAACATCGCTGTGGTATGTCGACGCCTAGATATGTTACGTCACAAGCCTTGTCCCTTTATATATTTTTATCGTCTGAAACTTTTAAAATTTAATGTTTGAACTAAGTTTTTTTTCACTATTTGAAACTTTTCAAGGATATTTACTCTACTCTAAATTAAATGTTTATAGTATCTAGACCACGAGACCTGTTTATCTTAGAACCTTATTGCCTACCGCTCTAAAGGAGAATGAGCTACAGCCGCGGACAATTTCATGTGTTAATTAGCATGTTTGTGTATAAATGTTATGAACTTTCAGTACCCGTTTCGGAACAACCTACACTTTGAACCTAAGATACCGATTCTGACTCTACAGTTCTTAAAACAGGCCATACGTTTTAATTTGTGCTCTCAATTATCAATGCGCACTTCTGGATTAATTTCTGAAAATTCTAAAGTATTTTAATCAGAATTTTACAAATTTTATGTGTAAAGGTTGTGGTAATAATCTTTTAGCAATAATTTCATTTTCATTACCTTCTTTAAAATTTTATTTAAACCAAGTCAGCATCTTTAAATATTCAGCTGAAATAAATTTTATGATATTTAAAATCCTGAGAGAGAGAGAGAGAGAGAGAGAGAGAGAGAGAGAGAGAGAGAGAGAGAGAGAGAGAGAGAGAGAGAGAGAGAGAGAGACAGTACTTATTTAATAGTGTTTTTATTTACATGTAGAATCTGAACTGCAATGATCAACCTGAATTATGTCCTACGTAATGTTTCTTGTCAGTGTGTTTTGTTCAGAGTTTTATGTCTGGTGTTTAGTTACTCAAACAGCTGCACTCACTCAACAAACACACTTTAAAGGTACTTCCAGTTAAACTAACTAGTAACTCCTCACATTCATACATTCTTTGAATTACACGTAATACATAACAATTTGGCGCTAACAAAGCGGGGCCAAAGGAAAGGTTAAATTTTCATAATTAGCTCAAAATGTTTGGAAACAACCTAAGAGAAAACCACTGCTTGAAAAATTCGAAGGAATTAGTGAGTGATGAAGAGGCTGAGTTGGAAACAGATACTGGCTTTGTAGGTTTCGACATAGCAATGGGAGAACACAACACACACGTTGAGACAGAGAATACCACCAGTGTTACCCCAGAGGAACAACCATCTGGAGGGGCGGAAGCGAAGTTAACGGATGAGACAATACAACCTACCATGATTTCCATACCAGCAATTACTATTCCTTTAGATTAAAGAACAGTGACAGGAGAATTAAAAATGTTGCTCGCCCAGCAGAAAAGACAATTTGAGCAATGACAGAGGCAATAAATTAGTAGTCAGCTCGAACAGAATATCTCTCAACAGAGTACACTAATTTCCACTCAACTCGCTCAACTGGCACAACTTGAACAAAAGGTCACAATACAGAGTGAAGACCTTGCTAGGAAATTTGACGATCAATTGAAAAATTTGAGAAGTGAGACCTAGGACAGACTACCGGAGGTCCAGTGGGCAGTTGAACAAACTAGATAGGAAATGCAGGGCCAAATGAATAGGTTAAGTACTCGCGTGTCTCGAATTGAGAGTAGTCCTAAAGTACCGGTCGAATTACTTAAGGAGGATATCCTTAAGGATGTCAACCAGCAATTTGATAACTTGGACCGGCACTTATACAGTAAAATGCAGAATCTCTCTAAGCAAGGTGAGGTCAGGTAAAGTAGATTGGACACCCAATTAAAGTCAATTACTGAGGAGTTGCAAGCAATCAAATTGCATACATAATTCAGGATTGCTCCTAACATCGAAGATTCTAACACCATCGAGAACAGTATAGTACAACCTAAGTGTACACTACCCAGCATAACACAAGTACAGCATACTACACCGATGATGCTGCATCATCCTGTTAAACAGTGGGCTGAGGAACTGCCTAAGTTCAGTGGAAGACAGCATGAGAACCCAGTTAGTTATTTAAGAAAACTGGGGGAATTGACTAAACTGTTTAACTTATCAGGTGGTGTAATTTTAAGATGCATGAGAGTTACTTTGTCAGCTACTGCATTATATTGGTTGGAGGTTGGAGGATAAAATAAGAACTTTTAATGAATTTAAGACCATGCTACGGCAAGAGTTCTAGAACTCCCCAACACAGAGCTTAATACGAAACCAATTATCTACAGAGACATTCTATTCCAGAAAGCCTAAGACCATTGAAGAGCACTTCAATGAAGTCTACGAAAAGACTCGACATTTTACTACCATCATGTCGAATGTAGAGTTTGTAGACATTATAGTGTCCCAGCTACCCCTAAACTATCAAAGGCAATTCAGAGGCTGTACCTTTAGAGACCTGAACGATTTCAGATACCACCGGATAAAGGCGGATCGATTAGAGAGACAATATACATCTAATTTGCCCAGGAAGTAGGAAAGATCTGGGCCTAATTGCTCCTCACCATTGTACTCATCTAATAACCAGAAATACTTTAGAACTCAACAAGCTCCACAAAATGCTTATACTCAAGCACCACGCAACCCTAGATTGCAAAACATTCAGTTCAAAAGTCGAAGATGGAACAATAGAGACAGTAAAGGAGGAAGAGGCCGTTGGTACTATGGGAGAGGTTTAGGTCAAGATTCAAGACAGAGTAAGGATAACAGGGGTACTCAACAACAAGATAGAGACTAAAGAAGTCGAAACTATCAGAGAAGAAGGAAGAGGAAGAGCAGCGACATAGGTTCTGGTTCAGAAGAAGATAGAAAGCAAGGAAAATCTACAGATTATAGGCAGGATTCACAACAGTCTCAACCGCTTATAAATGGAGTCATATACCTACCATGTGGGAACCACCTATACACGATACCCTATATAGCCACAGAATCAAAGTCAGGAAGGATATTTCTCCAGACAAGAACCTTTAAATCCTGTAGAACCAGTTTACCCAGGTCAGGGAGAACACTACCAAAGGGTACCGGAACAGAAAGGGGATACAATTATTATGTCATCGAAGTTAAACTAGAGTGAATAAGTACTTTGAGACAGTGGGGACGACTACATGATCTGCTGAAGAACAGACCACATGAGAGTGAGAAGAATCAGCATCTCGAAGAAGGAATCATAGCATTAGTAAGGAAGAAATTGTTTAGTGCTGCAGAAACTAGGAGGATACAGCAGAAAGCTTCAAAGCTAAATAATACATGTAGAAAAGGTGATTGAAAAAAAATCTAGTTAGATTAGTTCATACTGGGAACATTTTACTAAGAAACTATGTCTATTGTATGATGGCACCCATGTTATAGCAGGAATAGTAAAGGAGAATTGCTATTTTCTAACAGATAAAGAAGGAAACTCAGTAGGGAAATACAACACTCAACTGAAACCCTACAATAGTAAGAACGTCACAGTGTTAGCAAGGGTAAGTTTTGCAAAAGGTAAAATTTTTAAGTGTTAGACTACGAAGGACTACAGTAGTTCAGGACACAGCGTATGAGAAAGCCTAAGAATTGCTACTACTTTTGAAAGTGTATAGCGTTAAGCGGTTTTCACAATACAACGGCGCGATACGCCCAACGCTTGCTGCCAGCGACAAGTTCCTGCCATGTCTTCATAAAAGAGCGACGAAATATCGCCGGTAGCAAGCGACGCGAACTCGTGCTGCCATTTTTTACTAATACAAATAACTTTGTAACTGTAAACTGTTTTTGATGAAACATGAACGGAAAATAAAAGAAATGATAATCTGTTTATGCTCGCATCGATTTAAATAAATAAATATCAAACAGAAATCAATTTTCATACTGAAAAATAAAGTAAGAAAAATATATTTTAGTTTCTTTTCAGCGAACTTATGCTTGATTTGCACAAATGTAGGTATTAATAACAGAATGTTATTCATATAAAATGGTTGTTACTTTTTCTAACTTGAAAAATACGTAAAATACGCGGATGAGTTTTAAAATGTGAACAAATTTTCATCTTCTTTGTATCCGTCACCAGCGATGAGCGTCAAATCCAATGTTCCCGACGCTCGACGCTGACGTCAAGGCTCTGATTGGCTGACGCTCGACGCTAAGCGTCATGTCGCTCCATTGTGAAAACCGCTTAAGTGTTGTTTTTGACGTTTAATATGTGTTTAAACATTGTGATTATGTCTGAGCCACTTGTCGGATTGTGTTATTTGAGAACAGGGAATGAATGGTACCTACTCAAATGTTGTCTTCACATTTTAATGCACTCGTTTGTTCAGCTACAAAAGCTTATTTATTTGAAACTGTCCAACATTGGTCCTAGAGAGCAAGAAAATTTTTCTAAGCAGCTCTGAGAATTGGTTTGGTTATCTTTTGCGAATTACTGCACTATTTAACAGTATTGAGGTTGGAGAATACTGAGTTATAAGCCCTGCTACTTATACAATATTATGTGCATATCATGAGATGAGATGTAAAACTTACCCAGTTATCGCACCATTATCAAGCGAACCAAATTTGTAGTCTTATCTGAACACGAGAATTACTGAGTCACTATGTATATAAAGTTACAGGGAAACACCCTAACACATATACACCGAGAACTGTGTAACACATATACACTACTGTGTGACTTACCTTATATAATGTTCAGTTTATATCTAGGAATTAAATATGTGAATTATAAGGGAAACAATTTATTGCTTTTGGCCTCTTAATTTTGTTGATTTGCTGCAGATTCTTCTTTATGCTGAATTCTCACACTCACACGCAAGTTATATGTTGTACGTATTTAAATATTTTGGGTGTCACTTGCATATACATTTCATGTATGTATTATTTTCTTTAATGAAATTTTTACGTTGTTGTATTTTTGTTACGAGTTGTTAAGTGTTAATACTTGTATCGTTGTCGTTCTTGAGGCAGGGTCAACGTTGGTTCTTCTATTCTTGACAAGTTGTTAGTGAAATGAGGTTATCAAAAGGCTCTCCCAGATTTTCCATTGGGTATTGCTTAGTTAAAGCTTCCTATATTTCGAGTTGTTGAACCTAAAATGGCAACTGACATATGCATTTATTTATAGCTTTATGGTTAGTATAATTCACCAAGAAAATATGTATGGGTTTGAGAAAATATATGGATATAATGCCACTTAGATAAGATCAGAGTTAAATTATTCTTCGAAATTAATTAATCCAGAAAATATTTGGGAAGGCCTATGAGTGATTTGAGTGAATTAAAATATCTTAGTGGCTGTTTACCGCACTTCCACACCCAGTGAACATTTTTGTGGAAATAGCAGATAAACGTACTATTGTTGAGCAGTAAAAATAAACTTTCAAAGCTAAAGATGACTTAAAGAATACTATCGTGCTTTGCTCAAGTGTTAGTAGTGCCACGTTATAAGATATAAACGTTTCCCCTTTTTATGTTAAAGAACTGAATAACGTATGCTACGAGTATAACAAGTCAACGAATTTTAAATTTAATAATAAAATATGTTCAGTCTTGATGTCACATGTAAGTCAATACTTGTATCTTTTGGTATTAATTTTGTTAACAATTATTCGTTTGTTACTCCTGTTTCTTCTAAAGCTTCCTAAATCCGTTAATAATATATATAAATACTGGAATAAGATCATCACAACATTTCGCTCCCTTTTTCGTACTATACCTGTATTGTGTATTTTATTGTTTTGCCTTCCGTACAAATTAATATTAACATAAAATAACACACACGAAATTTTTTTCTTCAAAATCATACACAACGAATTACTTGGCGACGAGACACTGGAGTTTCACTATGAACCTGTTAGGACACGGGACGAAGAAAACTGCTGACTAAAGAAAGCCAGCATCTTATTTATGAAGATCCCGTGTCACTTATTTTGATTACTTTTTCTTAATTTTTTACTTATTAATAATTTGGCAAGATTTAATTGAAAATATTTCAATAGGGACGTAGCTAATTACTTTACGTTTCATTTCATACAATGCATTCGAAAAATTAAAGTGTTACTATGAAATAATTTAGATAATTTAAATTTTAAGATTATAATTATCTCACCAAATAATAAACACTAAATATCTACCACTACCGATTTAGTCCTATAATACGTACATAATAGTAAAATTTAATGTTTCTGTAGGAAGCATTGCCGGTTATCTTCTATATCCTTAATTTATTTAACGAAAATGATTATTGTAACAAATAAGGTGACGCAGCCTCTTAACCTTTCCAGACACCTCATAGTCAGTAAAGATAACGGAACGTTATTTGTCTTCAGACAACAGTTCGAGCGACACTCAGCTGTCTAGTTCGTAGGGCGAGCAGGACGTAATACGCCACACATTTCACAGCTATTAACAAGAAAGGCTAAAGCTCTTACGGTGGGGTTGCTTTTAAAAGTAAATTCAGCTAATTACGAACAACTTTCTCGTTTTCATCCCGCATCTAACTTCAATAACAAAAACGTTTCTCACTGACCAACTTTTTGATGTTTCAGTTTGTTGGAAAACTCACGTAACATAAAAAAAAGTTCTGTGCAACTAACAAAAAAAAATCAGTTTCCATATTTCTTCGTTGGCATCCAGATGTATGAAATTTCACACCATAAAAATCTGGATACGAGTTTGATTTTAGTTCGAAAGTTATGATGTGATATATTTAAGGATGAATGAAAACAGAACGATGTTCAAAATCTTTGCTTTTGAATTTTTTCAATCCCATAGAATGGTGTAAATGATGAACCAAATATATAACCTGATGCATGTTTCAATGCTGTACAATATAAAACCATTTTAAGATTAAAGTTACAATTGGAAAATTTTGGGATTTTTGGCAACAGCGCTCGCTGGAACAAGGCCAGTGATAACGGCAGTTACGTGCACTGTAAAGAAAGTTAAGGATGTCCATGTAACTCTGTACTGCAACCCAAGCGTGAGACGCTCCATACTCAGCTGTAGTCAGTTTCGTAGTTTAAACTTTAAATTACAACATACTATCGTGCTAAGATGCATCGTTCTGAACTAAGATTTTAGGTCAAATTATCGCCATCAGGCAATATACATCCCACTGGAACTTGAAAACGACATTTGCACACTTACTCTTCATCACGTCGAAATGACTCGGACGGTCTTCTTAAACCCACAGAAGTGAATTTTTGGCAAATAACCAATTAATTGCACTTCATTCTGACTGAAATTTTATGTGAGAACTGCAGAAGAGAACATTGTTTCACAGAATTTGTAAGAGAGCCATATTAATGTAGTATCTTAAAAAATATATACTATTTTGGTTGTGCAATAAAACAGTCATGAATGCTTTCATTTTTAACTATGCATGAACTTCAACAATGGGATGTTTAGAAAATGTGATTAGGTTTCAATTTGTTTGAATCATTAAATTAACAACGATTGTGAAAATACTTTGTAAATTTCGTAATGGAAGGGTGTTTACTTCTGTGACACTTTTACAATGAGTAATGCTCGACAGTAGGTTTTTACTTTACTTGAAAATCTCTTTCGCACCAGACATTTTTTTTTTAATTTACTAGCGTAATATCGACTGACGACCACCTTGCAAACTACCACGATGTGCGTCAGTTTTTTTACAGTGACAAGTTCACGTCGAGCCCCAATTTCCACTCATTTCTTCTGTGCATGTTTAGCAATGTGGCTGCACCTGAATGCTGGACAAGGTAGAGACCCACACAGAACGCTATTATGAATAATTTGAGTATCTCCTTTTCTCGTGAATTTACTTGGACAAGAAATTTTTTTGTTTATTGCTCATTAAAATACGTATTTGTTTCTTTCTGAAGAGGAGAAAAGTTGTACGTAAAAGGGGAAGGGTAAAATTTTATCATCATTAATAAACAATGGAAAAAATAATATTTAATAAGTAAGTAGCCTATAAAGAGTACCTAATTTGCATTGTATTCGGCTTCGTTTTTTTATCGCTTGGAAATGCACTTTCGACTAGAATTATATAGTTTTACTCGAAATTTTTACACAATAGGCTTCTTACTCATCACCTTACGTGAGACGAACAGCTGCCCCCGCTCCCCCTAAGTTAAGAAGCTGCGGTGCAGTGTTTCCAGGCCGTACAGGTCGTCCACGACCACGGTCTTATAATTATCTATGGACAACAGACTTAGAATTACAGGTCTAGACCATAGTCGTAGAAGAACAGGTCTGGACACTCGCCTATCTAACAATGTATTTTTATTGACCCCCTTGTTGTTTGGCTGTAGTTCAAGTTACCGAGAATGTTGTACTTTCTGGCGCTGTAATCCGGGCGGTCGGACTCAAACTCCGCCCACTTTTTTCCATCGCTAACGTTATAAAGAAAATTAAGATATCTAGAGCCATTATTTAAAATTGTGAGTGAAGAAAGTAGTTCATAAATTGATAAAAAAATACGTTTTGATAAATTGTTTATCTTAGTGGAAGGAAAGTGGGTGGAGTTGAGCTCGACCGCCCGGATTACAGCGCCAAAAATGTATAGCATTATCAGTAGCTTGGTGAACTACAGTCAAACAACAAGGGGGTCACAAGTTTCTAGGCGAGTGTCCAGACCTGTTCTTCTACGATCGTGGTCTAGACATTATCCTATCTACCAATTCTATTTTGTTGACCCCTCTATGACTGAAAGCGCCACTAACAATGAAGTGTTGTTTTAACAATGCAATAAAGCGTTGTACTACCAAAACTCCTAGCGGCTCAAATTCGAATTGGTTTCTCGTAGTTCCGTTTACGCAATGTTAAAACAACATCAGAGTTCCAGTGGCGCCAATCAGTCATATGAGTGACAATTTTCAACGAAATTGTTCAGACCTGATCCTCTGTGGCCGTGGTTTTAACAATGTAATATAGCTACCTACTACCAGTGCTCCTAGCGGCTGCGAAATGAACTTGCTGCTCGTAGTTCCATTTGAGCAATGATAAAACAACACTAGTGTGTCAGTGACGCCAATCGGTCATATGAGAGTCAATTTTAAACGCCATTGTCCAGACCTGTTTTTCTATGGCAGTGTCCACAACAGTCATGTTAAAATGTACGGTATACGTGACTCATTTGAGGAAGACACAATTGCAACATATTTGTTTTGGGTTATCTTTCAACTGTTTCTTTTATTTACATCAGTACCTCTAGCACCATCTTTCAACACCCCCTGTCAAATTCAAGTTTACAGTATACTATATTCACATAAAATTATTTACCCTTCAATCATTTTACTACAACATCAAACTAAATATAATTTGAAATCGCACACGAGAAATCAATCAGGCCTATACATGAGTTCTACATAAAACACAACAGAATTAGTACCTATATTTTAGCTCAACACACATTATCTCAGATACGACGACTTTCCGTACACACAGAATTTGTTGAAAGTAATTTTTACAATCAATATATTGCTATATGTTGCAGTTTTTAATAGTTTGCTTGTTGTTCATTGTTAAAAAAAACGAAGCGAAGAAACATAAGAAACATTGTGTGTAGCTAATTGGAAAAAATAAAATACACTTCTGTTTAGTAACTTATATAATGAGTTTGTATTTTGAAACCAACACACATCATCCAGAATTCCACACTGCCAACAATTTCAACAGATTATGGCTGAAGCGAATTGTATCAAGGCAAGAAATAATTGTCAATTAAAATTGCAATATCTTTGACTGAAAATATTCAAAACTTAAAGCAATTTCAAATTCGGTTTTTTTGAAATTCCAAATAATGGTTGTCTTAAGGTCACGTAATTTAAATGAAATAGTTTTAGGCGAAGAAGTAGTCAATGAAAAAGATAAAGACGGAGTAAAAAAAAGAGTGGCATAGAAAAGATGTGAAACCAGTTACGAAATGTTTTCAAAGTTGAACTCAATATTTGAAGGCGACATATCGTATCAAAAAATCTGTATTTTAACAAAGTTTTACAGTACAGAATGTACTGAAGGTTGTGACTTCAAAATTTAGCATATCAGCTTTATATTTTTAATATAAAATTTGATGACGATGACTTGACTTAAATAATTCTTGTTATTTTACCTAAATGTCTAGTTCATTTTGTTACTCCGTGGGTGTCAACTCCATCAGATCAGAAAACCTTAACGAACTTGACTTCTATGTTAATTTCTGAAGAGCACAGAGTTCTTAGCAGATCTGAAAAGAGTCTGTCTATTGCCTTCAAAAGTGAATTCAAAAATAAAAACTTTCTTCAAGCTAAATCAAGTCAACTCCGCGAACGTTTTGTATGCAAATCGTTGACCAGTTACGTTGTAAAAGCCTGTAAAAGGCAACACACACCATGTAAATTTTGCAAAGGACTAATCATCCTGAAAGTAATATTTTTCGGAAAACAGAAATAATTACAAGCAAAATAAATCACATATTGCGTTCACTACGCAGAAAAGTTCAAAGAATTTCTTAAATGTTACTGAATTGGTTGTTGATTCAGGATGCACAACTCACATGATTAATAATGATACAGTTTTGAAAAATAAGAAAGACATTTGTAGAAATATAGGCTTAACAGAGTCAGACCGAAGGCTGAAAGGGTTGAAAAAATTGTAGCTGAAGAATGTTCTCTACAAAATGTTCTTTTTGTTCCTGATTCAACTCAAAATTTGCTTCGTGTCAGTTCTATTACTGATAATGGAGGTCAAGTTATGTTTGCTGACAATAAAGTCTCAATATACAAAGACGGCGTGAATATCATTAATGGATTTTAAACAGAAGGAGGTTTGTACAAGGTACATTTGAGAAATACTGATAAAGTGTTTTTTTGGGGAAGCAAATGAAGATGCCCTTACCTTGCATAGGAGAATGGGTCATATTGGTGTAAATAATATGAAAAAAACTCAGCGAATTATATTTTGACAACAAACTGAAAGAAAATGATTTTGTGTATTTCGACAGAAACTGTGAAATATGTGTAAAATCAAAACAAACAAGAACACCATTCGACAATGATCGTAATAGAGCTAAGAGACCACTTGAGATTATCAACACAGATGATTGCAGTGTTTAAACCAAAACATGGGACAACAAAAAATATTTCCTAACTTGCCTATATGATATTATACATTTTCTGATGGTTTTTATGATTGAAAACAAATTTGAAGTCTCAAGTAAATTAAAATAGTATATTGAAGCTGCAGAAGCGAAATGGGAAACCAGAGTGTCAAAAATTAGATGTGATAATAGAGGAGAATAAACGAGTAATGAATTTAAATGTTGGTGTTCTAAGAAAGGCAGTGTTTTAAATTTTTCCATTGCAAGAACTCCACAGCTTGATGGACGAGCAGAAAAAAATGGACAGAACACTCACAGAAAATACAAGAGCTTTATTAGATGATTCTAGTCTTTCTGAAGAATTCTGGGATGAAGCCTTACTTACAGCAACATACTTAACTAACAGAAGTCCATCAGTAACGGTTGAAAACACTCCAGCCCAAATGTGGTATACTGAGAAGCCCGATCTTTCAAACATAAGATTATTTGGCTCCAAAGCATACGCCAAGAAACTTGAAAATTAGGAAAACATAAACAGATGCAATAAACTGATAATGGTCGGATACCCACCAAATGGATATCGACTATGGGATTCAAATATAAGAAGAATAATTACATCTAGAGATATCATATTTTTTGAAAAGACTCAAACGCAACTAAATGTATGTAATACACAGCAAGTTTTTCATGATGCAGAAGAGCAGAGTAAAAATGAAAACCAAAATGAAAAAACAAGAAATAATAAAAATGGTTCAAGACGAAAATATTCAAGACAAAGAAGTTGGAGAAAATCGAGAGAGTACTCAACTTAAAAAAGTTCAGAAATTCAGAGAAACTATTGAAAAAGAAAAAACATCCAAGAACAAAAGTGAAACTGACGGCTTAGGAAGAGGGAAATGATCCAGAACGACACCCAAGTACTACGATGATTATGTATTGTTAACGTACACAGAAGCTGTCACAAGCCCAAAAAAAAAAAAAAAAAAAAAAAACGAATTGGTTGACAGCAATAAAAGAAGAAAAGGACTCACTTATTAAAAATATAGCTAGGAAAATAGCTGATAGATCTTACGTAAATGGAAAGAAACCACTTTCAAGTCGATGTGTATTTAAGAGAAAAAAAAAGAGTGGTAGATATAAAGATTGTTTAGTTATACGAGGCTGTGAACAAAAGTATGGAGAAAAGTTTACTGAAACATATAGTCTTGTGGTGTGTAAAAATGCACTCCGAGTACTCTTCGCTCTGGCAAATAGATATGAACATACAGTATACTTTGACATAAAGACAGCATTTCTGTATGGAGAACTCAACGATGAAATTTATATGTATCCTGCAGAGGGATTTGAAGAGGAAGAAGTATTCTGATTTTGAAAAAGGCATTATATGGCCATTGACAAACACCTCTTAGATGGAACTTGAGATTCATAGATTTTTTAAGAAAGTGTGGTTTGCATCAAATTGTTTTTGACAAGTGTATATTTAAAAATGACGATTCAACCTTAATATTAGCAATGCATGTAGATAGATGATGGTTTTATCATAGGCGGCGATGAAAAAAAAAATCTAACTCTTAATCACAAGTCTAGAAGAAGAATTTGAGATAACTTCGCAGTAAGTTTCTTGGCTTGGAAGTCGAAAAAAACAGGCAAAAGCTTAAAAATTCATTAGAAGGAATATGCCACTTCTATTCTTGAGAAGTACAACACGTATAACGCAAACCCAATGTCAACACCTATAATATCGTATGATGGAAAACAGAAGACCCAGATAACATCAAAATATCGATATCGAGAAGCAGTTGATAATCTTCCGTACCTTTCGTGTAAAACTAGACCAGACATAGCTAACGCTTCGAGCTATTCAAGCCGATATGTAGAAACACCTCACTCTGAAGATGTAAAAAAAATTTAAAAGAATTTTCAAATATTAAGTAGGAGACCTAACTTCAGGACTAAACTTTGAAGCTATTGAAGAACTTTCTTTGAATGCTATTTTCGACGCTGATTTTGCAGGAGATACGGAAATAAGAAGAAGTACAAGTGGATATGTTATAATGATCTGTGGAAGACCTATTTGTCGGAGTTCCAGAAAACAGCCTATTGTAGCTATGTCTACTGCAGAAAGTGAACTCATCAATGCTGGTGAATGTTGTCGGAAGCTTCTATACTTGAAGACATTAATTGAAGAATTGCTCAGTAAAAAATCAACGCCTTTCTTAATGTACACAACCAGAGTGCTATTCACATAATGAAAAATGGGATCATTAATAAAAGATCGAAGTACATTAATGTCTGCTACCATTTTGTCAATGACAAAATTTCTGAAGGACTTGTAACTGTTACATACAGTTCATCAGAAAATCAAGCTGCTGACAGTCTAACCACTACAAAATTTGAAAAATGTTAAAAATTTCTTGTATCCTAAAAACTAAAGAAAATAGAATGACATTATAAAAATTATGGGAGAATGTTGAAAGTAATTTTTAAATTCAATATGTATCTCTATGTTGCAATTGTTAATAGCTGGCTTGTTGTTTATTGTTTTAAGAAATAAGAGAAGAAACGTTGTGCGTAGCTAGTTAGAAAAATTAAAATGTACTTCTGTTTAAAAACTTATATAATGAATTTGTATTTTGAAACCAACACACATCATCCAGAATTTCACACTGCCGACAATTTCAACAGAATTTAGTAAAACTAAGTGTTTTTTTGTAAATATGTCTGCTACGTTTTTACTTGACTTTACATATTTGACCCTTAACAGTTGTTGATCAAAAATGTCTTTCCAGAAGTGAAATTTGATGTCATATGCTTGGAACGTCTAGTGTTCTCATAATTTTTAATAATATAGATTGCTTCCTGGTTGTCAACCATAAAAAAGCCCTCTACTTCTCTTGTTTCTGACAGAAGTCCTTTCAAGTACAGTAGGTCTGAGGCTGACGTAATGCATTATGTATACTCTTCCTCGGCTGAGTTCAGAGCAACAACCGGTTGTTTTTTCGAGCACCGGGCCACCAGGTTACCACAGTGCAATGAGGTCATCCCACTAACTCATGCGGTTCACCTTGTCGCTCCCCCAGTCTGAATCTGCGAATGTGGTGATCTGAGAACATTGGTCTGGGCGTTTGTGGTAAACGATTTCTTCTCACCGGTACTCTTCACATATCGGAGCACTCATTTTGCTGCATTCCACAAAACCCGAGGAAACGACTCAAATACACACTAACAAATGCTAAATCAGGTCTGCTGACTTAGGATAAGTACGTCAAGGAACCCACAAGTTCATGGTATGGCACGTCTATCACCGTATCTTCTACCCTGAGATCAGGTTGGTCTTCAATTGGACATGGGGATCCTTTACATCCCTTCAAGTTAAATCTCTTCAATATCTTTTCAATGATCTTACTTTGGGTCAGTTCAATTCTGATTTTTTTTTTTTTTTGCTTTCGTTAACTATGTCCCAATGAAGCACTGCAGTTTGACACTGAATTCTCCTTTTAGTTTTTCTAAGAGTTGTTCATTTCATTTCCTATCAATGGAATGTCATCTACCCATATAACTAACCACAAATCATCACCAACATTCAAGCAGACATCAAAACTAGACGTTTTCAGATCATTCTTTGTCGCAAATCGGTTAAACCGTCGGTTCCAGCATCTTAGAGACTCCTGAAGTCCACGTGAAGCTCGATGAAGCTTCAGAACTTTGTCTCCTTTGTTTTTGATTCTCTTCGGTTGAAAAATACACACCTCAGTTTCTAATGTTCTATTCAATAAAGCTGTTGGTACATCCATTTGCTTAACACAACAATTTTTCTGACGTGTGTAAGACAGGGCTAACCTGACAGTGGGCAACTTAGCGACAGGTGCATACACTAGTTCACTTTTGTCAGTTTGAAACCCTTTTGCCGCTAACCTGGCCTTCTTGGTTCCATTTGATTTAGTGTGGAACACCCATTTCGTCTCAATCGGTTTGACATTCTCTGGTAAGTCTGCTGTTACCCACGTTTGAAATTTTTCATATGCTTCTAGTTCTTTTTTGATGGCTGTTCTCCATTCCTCACCTTATTGCACAGCTTCTTCATAAGTCTGTGGGTCGCACTCACTCACTAGGCAGTAGGCTACAAAAAATTCATACTTTTCCAGGGTTTTTGGTTTTACTGCACTTCTCTTAGATCTGGTAAGGGGCAATTCTTCATTCTGAGTTTCAAGTCCATGGAATTCTTCCTCAATTTCAGCAGTACTAGAGTCTTTTCTATGTTGACTAGTTCTTCACTATCATTATGACTTTCATAAGTTGTGGGGTTTTGTTCTGTATGACTATTTCTTCACGTTCCTTGGTATCATCTTTCTTGATATTGATTTTTGGTACATCTGGATTGTTCTGCTCCTTATACCAAACATCAGTTTCATAAAATGTCACGTCTCTCGACACTTGTACGTTGCATGTGACGGAGTCCAATACACTATAACTATTTGGACTGTAGCCCACCATTCGGGTTGGATTGGCTCAGTTGTCCAGCTTGTCTTTCTGTGGAAATTTCATCGCCCAAGCATTGTTTCCAAAATGTTTCATTTTCGTAAGGACAACTTTTCCCAAAAAGAGTTGGGCAGGAATGTTCCCCTCAAGTGCTGCAGTAGGAGACCGATTGAGCTGATTTGCTGCAGTGTGTATAGCTTCTCCCTAAAGGTGTTTTGGCAGATTTGTTTTCCCGAATATCGTTCTCACTTTGTCCAGTAAAGTTTTGTTTAACCTCTCACTTACCCTGTTAATTTGTGGAGAGTATGGAGCTGTATAATCTAATCGAATGCCATTCTCAGTGCAGAGTGTCTTTATTTTTTTGAACTGGAACTCTCCCCCATTGTCGTACCACATACGACTTGTACATTTTTCCCCAAACTGTTTTTCCAAATGTTTTATATGGTCTATGAGATTTTCTGCTGAATGTGCTTAATTCTCGAGCAGGTAGACAACGCAGAGTTGTGAGTAATAGTCGGTGATGGTTTGATAGAATCGCTCACCGTCATTTGTAGGGTTGGCAAATGGAACTCCTACATCTGTGTGCCGTAATTATCCATCTTGTGAGACCTGGGTGATGTACACCTGGGGAACGGTAGCCGATTGGCTTTCCCTTGCCGACATGAGTCATACACTTTGTTGGAGTGCGGCAACCCCACCAACCTCAAGCTCTGACGATTCAGGTGACCAAGTCACCTATGCCACAGATCATCCACCCGAACAGAAATGTTCTACTTTATGAAGGGAAAATACTGCCATATAAAGCTTCCCAGATTAATAACATACATTGTTGAGGCAGTTATCATCTACTATTTCTGCCTTGGTATTGCTAAAAATAACATGTTTTTCTGAGTTGACAACTTTCTTCACTGATAGCAGATTGAATGTAAGACTTGGTTCTATAAGAGCTTCCAATTTTATTTTCACATCACTTTTGACCATCCTTAACATTAGGGGTGGAAATATATCACACTAATAGACACTGGGTGTAGTAGGTCGTGGGTTGTGTCAACTATCATTACAACACAAAAACTAATGTCCGACGTGGAACAATTTACACTTGTAGGGGTAACTGAAGAAATTGATGTTCCGTCTCATATGATGTATATAAATATAGAAATTTTAACAATATCTTTTAACAAGAATTTCTTGTAATACAAAATCTAAAAGTAGACATAATTTTAGGAATAGACTTAATGAAAATATATTCAGTTGTACCATTTATAAAACATGATCTAATGTATATTAACACATCTGGCGACAAAAATACCCTGCAGGTTTCGTTACTTATAAACATAACGGAACAAACATATGCGGATACTATACAATATTGCATAAACCATGTAGCTACAATTGAGGACGAGAAAGTCGTACAGATTGCGGACAATATCAACAAGGATCTTAAAGAAGATCAAAGAAATAAATTAATCAGAATACTCCGTAATTATAAAGATAGGTTCGCATGACTGGAGAGATAGATCCATGTGGAACTGTAATGCGAAAAACTAAGTTTATGTTGTAAACAATTCGCATTGATAACAAAGTTTGCTTACTACATTCCGGTCACCGTAACTGCATTAACACTGCGGTCCTAATCACGGGCATGGCGAAAGACAATGGTAACCTTCATTTTAGAAATATTTTAATTTTATTCAGGATCATATTGGTAATTTCATATTGTACATCCCGATACAAGATATTAAGCATTGTGACAACAAATGGTAGCAGAGTACAGTAATGATTCTATTATAAGAAGTGCATTCATACCTCCTTAAACTAATTAGCCATGCATATTATTTGTTATTATTCATTTATTTATCGTGCATTGGTTACATAATACTGCACTTAAAAACAATAATTGAAAACAATGTATATACACATTAACTTTCAGCGTAACACTTTAACATAACTTTACAGGTATGACAGCACAATAGTGGGTTACCATTATCCATCCCTGTGATCTTTGAACGATTCTTGCAATGGGTTCGTATTATAAACATTAAAGTTTTTTTTGGACATACACCATTGCGGGAGAATGTAGCCGTATTGCATAAAATCCCACAATAAAACAATAAAACAAACAAAGGAAGTAAAGCTAGTCATTTGTAGTCAACATACATAAAACATAAAGGTAATTCCTGAAAGGAATTGAATCATATCCCAGAAGACGGCACCAGGACAAGAACAGAGATAAACACAAAATTAATTCCTAAGTGGAATGCAGTCGAGTGGAGAAGGACGACACAAAAAACAGCAAAATACAAACGAAAAAATAATAAAAAACTACCAAAAATGGGGTGTGCGAAAAAGGCACCAAATTGATGAACAACGACGAAAATACAAATAACGCGAGACAAGAATGGATGTAAACAGTAGAGTGACACAAAGAAGAGTTATTTACAGGTACCTTTCAATCTTATGCAGGATGTCTCGCATGTGCTTGTGAAAGGCGAGAGTAGCAAATACTCTCATACAATTTGACCAGAACATAATCATTAAGATCATAGCATAATTATATAGATCAGACTTATGGAGTCAGATTCCCTTTGTTACTAACATCTTTTCGCTGGTTAACTCTCAAATTCAGATGAATAAAAATGAACGAGTGCCCGTTTATTTATAATCTGCATATCCAATCGATCACCGTTTCGATGGAATGTTACAGTACTTTGGGGTTGTCCGTAAATGATCTGTCTTCGTTATCCTTTTCTTCCTGCTGAATCTTGTTCCACGGCTGCTCATCTACAGAGCCAAAGAACAGATAGATGAAGAAAGGAATAATCTTCACTCCCGCAGCTATGTAGAAAACAGTGCTCCAGGCAGTCAGTGTTTGCTGAAACAAGAGGAACAATATTTTAAACTGTGCTACGTGTATTTACCAAAGTTTACACTAAATACCCTAGTGTATTGGTTTACACTACCAGCACATATAAGGCAATTCAAGTGCATTACGACCATAACCATAGAGAAATTAGTAATTAATAATAATTAGTAATTAGGAATTAGTAATTCTAAGACAATGATTATGACCTTAAATTTTTACTGGTTAAGATATGGTATTTTTAGCTTTTCACCGGAAAACAGAAGTACAATACGAAAGAGTTATCATAGATATAGTTTAAGTTTGCCAAACAAACATGTGTTTACTATACGGCATTTGTACACCACTCATTAAATGGCGTAAACTGTCTCTTCCAAATATTTAATTCATAGTACTTTCATTCCATAGTATAAATTGATTTGAAAGCCAGTTCAAAAGTTTATTTTGAGAGCAATCTGAATTCCATATAGTATTTATGAGCAAGAAACAAATTTCGGCTTACATAGTTTCAATTAGGCAATAACCAAAATAAAATTGAAATATACAAAACTGATTAGAAAAAAAATCTTGTAATCAAGTAAGTCACATGCGCTGTAGCCTTAAAAACTACTGCACTGCGTGAGGAATAATAAATAACACTTCCGGTAACGAATAAATTAAAAAATTTTTCTAAGGTGGAACTTACCTGAACTTCTGACGGGAATATATTCCTACGATAATGATAAGAGTGGACAATTCTGAAGAATGTAACACGCATGAACTGCATTACTTTTGGTGAGTATTTATGAATATATTGTTATTAAGGAACTATAAATAATTCTTTACAAATCTTTAGAATATTCATTATATTGAGACCTAAATAAGACAGAAACTGGTGGGTTAAGAAATTGTTTTATTTTCTAGAGCTCTTGCACATGTGCAAAATTTTTTAACGTAATGGTAATCAGAATAATATGTAGATAATTAAACAGCGTGTGGGGAGGGTACCCGATGGCAGGGTATCGTACCCTGAGTGCAGATTGTTGACTGAATACCCGTAGACATCTGCGTATCCTGAAGGATGACAAGAAATGAAGTCCTACAGTGGAGAAATGACGAAATGAGAAAGGTGGAGGAAACGGGAGATCGCGAGAAAACCCGCCGGACAACGGCAATGTCCGCCATATTTCCCACATGCGAAAAACCCGGGCTGATCTCACCGGGGATCAAACCCGGATCGCTTTGGTTGGAGCTGAACGATCTGACCGCTCGGATACCGCGGCCCCTTAATATGTAGCGATAGAAGTTTTTTGCGTCGTTTCTTAGAAGACAGGCAGTTTCTGTCCTTCCATCCCTTTGTAGTAGAAGTATTGACAGTCACTCACAGGATGTGACCTTATTTACGAGATGTTCAGTGCACGCAGCTGCAGTTCTATGTTAAAATAATTTCCGTCTTTCTTCTGTAGTTGTAATTTGTGTGAAAAACTTGGGAATGAATGAAATGTAATTATGAAAATAAGCAGAGATTTTAAAGTAAAATTGGTTTTATATTGTAAGTGAATTAATTGAATTTTTTGGACGGTAACCACCGAGCGTGGTAGAGCAATGTTAAAACACTCGCCTCGCTTTAAGAAGGCCCGGGTTCGATCCCCGATTTCAGCTATCTTAATTCCGGTTTTCCAGGGTTTTTCTAAATCACTCTAAGCGAATGCTGAGATGGTTTTTTATACGTGCCCTGGGAGCTTATTCTGAGTTTCTGTTTCCTAGGAAAAAAAAAAACTTGTTACTGAGCGATAGTCGGTTCCAACGACTGTTTGGTATTCTAAGTTTTAAACGGGGGTTGTTTGACGTCACGAGTCCGGTAGGAACTTACCAACTGTCCACGAGCAGTTGGAAAGGCTGCATTTCGTCGGTAACTCGCAATGGCGGGTATATGGCAACGTTGTACTCATATCTGCTATGGAAAGGAAATGAAGCTTATATCTCAACGACTTGGCTTAGTTGAATGGAAACAATAATTTACCGTAACTATAATATTATCCACAACTATTTTCTTCTTATTTGTGTACTTGTGGGACAAATTCCTTTTACGAGATATCTAGCAACCTGAGAAAATGCTGACCAAAACAATCCTTTAGCAAATACACGTAAGGAAATTAAATAAGCAAAATAGCTGGAAAATTGTTTCAAGGCCTTAAGAGCAGCATGTTAATTTGGCTCTTTTGGTAGCGGCGTGAGCGCGCCCAATAGTTTAGGTTTTGGATTCGTGGTTCAAATCCCGGTCACTCCAAGATTTTTTTATAGCTGTTTAAAATTACAGTTTACTTGCGTAGATAACGAACTTCTTTGTTGAATACTTAACCGTGTTGTTGTAACATTGTTTTTACGGGCGCCCACACGCAGACATATGCCTACATACACATCCATGTTTTATTTTCTTGCCCGCAACTTCATTCACGTGGTTTACAATTTTGGAAAATTCTAAATAATGGGACAAAATTATGTAGATGATTATTAATGACGTTTTAGAAACACTTAAAAGTGTTTCGCTAAATTTTTTGTATCCCTCGTTCTGCTTGCTCTCTTGCTCTATTTCACCAACCCATCCCTTTCTTTTATAATAATATATTATTCTGTTCTTACCTCCATAATATTACGTAAAAATTTATGTCAGCAAACCTTCGTGGGTGCACGCATAACCCACCAAAATTTAATCGCTATCGGACGAATGGTATAGGAATACATATGTTACGTAAAAGAAAATAATATAATAATAACAATAATAACTAAACAGGCATACGTATTTTATTTATCCCATGAATATAGCCTATTGGAAACACTTACACATGTCTAAAGTACAGTTATTTTCCCCACAGTAAAAAAACTGGAAAAAAAAAAGAAAACAATTGAAAATGCACATCTTTGTAAATAGACACCGTAGCCTAAGCTTTGAACATATAGTCAACTCAGTAAAAAATATATATATATATTTAGGACGCTTTTTGTACAGGTTTTATAATTAAGTCCTAAAATATTTTTATGTTTGTTAGCAATCCACTTCATTCTGTCAGATTGTATAATAACAGTAAACGAAGTTTAACAAAAATTCTAAACGAAATAAACAATTAATTACAAAAACATAAGTCACGCACGACTATAACACACAGTATAAAACCACTTAAAAAAAAGCACAGAACCGATCGAGACTCGAACCACAAATCCCTACTACGGCTAAAATCAAACTTCCGCGCTAGACCACTCCGCTACCGGTACAAAAAAAGAAATAATGAGAATAATGCTTCGGTATTTAAACGAAAAAATTATAAATAGGTACGTATTAGTGCCCATTTGAGCCGAGGAAATATTTTTAAGTTATCGACATTAATATTATCTAACATTTGATACTTGCATAGATTCATGAAAACTCCTACAATTCAGAAAATCGGTCATATACAACTGAACGCTGCAGTGCCCGGCATCTTGACACGCTGCTTGAAAAAGTCGTTAGGGCCGAAGATACCCGAACGCGCTGGCCCTCGTACCGACTAAAAGTCTGAATACGGATTTTGTGGACTGAAAGGGAAACGACTTTTTCAGTAGGCCGTGGCACAGTTGCTTCATACCGACTATTGCTTCGTAACCACGAAACTCAGAATAAGCTTCCTGGTTGACTCATACTCCCTTTCCACTCTGCTTATCTCTACCAAAAGGCCGTGTGCTGTTCCAGGGCGCGTAAAAGTAACCAAAAATAATTTTTGAGTTGTATTCTTACAAGAAATGTGTTAAACAATCTAAATGTATTATCTTAATTTCTAATTTCTTGATGTGAAAACTGAGTACGATGAACATAAGATAATATTTTAAGTGAAATGCTTATTTTATTTTTACTGTAAGTTATTGCTAGTTATGTATTGTATTTACAAGTGCGTCCGTATACGCACGTATAACATCGTAGTGTGAGAGAAAGAAATAAACAGGGTATCTTTGCAACATTTTTAAACGAGCAAGCTGTACGTAGAACAGATACTTGTATTCGTTATTAAGTCAACGTTTTGTTGGTCTAACGCAGGGACTTTTAATAACAGATAAACTGCATTACTAATTTCTAAACTAACAGAGTTAAATGCCATCTGAAGTCATATGTGTTACGTGTTAAACGTGCTGTAATACGTAAATTTGACAAAACTAGGAACATTCAAGAAAATTTCGGCTACGAATCGTAACATAATCGTTGTTTTATCAAACACACGCAGTAAATGCAAATTATATAAAACTACTTGAATTTCGTGAGCTTAATACTGCAGTATGGCCAACAAGTTTCTAAAACTGTGGAATGTGCCTTAGGCGAGTTTGGAATCAGCTTCTGTTCAAGCATCTCATCTTATAATTATGATGTTTTAGCGGTTATAGACTTAGGTTGTCAATTGGCGTCTTAAAACAGTTTCTGTGACTCATTTTTGTGCGAACTCAATATTCGATCGACAATTTTTAATGATAACTGTGACTAATTTTTCTGCAAAAAGTTTGAAGTTTCACTCAGTTTTCGATCAAATTGTGGATTTCATTACAAGGTCGTATAGATGTTTAAATATATTTACCAGCTGAAGAGTTTTCGAGAATACACGGTAGGTATAGTTTTGTAATATTTGAAACCCAGATATATTTTAATTATTTGCAGATTTAATTTCGCGTGCAGTGTTATATGTGCCGCCTTAACGAAATACTGTCCGTGCGGGCGAGGAGGTTTCGTACTTCAATAAGGCTAGGGGCAATGTCGGTGGTAGCTTAGCTACAGGTAGGGTTACCCTTGTCGAACGAACCCTGGCTGAGGAGCCAAACGAAATGTGTCCTGCATCGACCTAGCACTCCCTCTCCCTTCCTTATCCTTAGTAGTCGATGGATATATTGAGTAGCTCAGAGTCTACTGATATCCTTAATTATTCCTTTCCCACCCTTTAATAGGCTAGGAAGAACTCTGAGGTGTGGTGAAGCCAGTCTACCTAGGGGAGAGAACCCTGACGACGAATCCTGGTCCTTCAGGCTGGGGGTTGTGCGTAGAAAACGTCAGCCAGCTAAGATACACAGAAACATGCATCGGTCTTCGGATGGATTTAATGGAATCCGACAACAGAAACGAAAATGGACTCTGCATTTTGGCATACGGATTGTACAAGTTATCAGGAATGAACAACAAGAAGTTTTAATGACGTATAACAAAGCATAACATGGATGTAGCAGTGCTTTCAAAAAAAAGTTCTGGTTGTGAATATATACTAGAGTTCTCCCATTATTTTAGTGGAGTGGACAAACAGTGGTCAAAATATGTAACCTCGTGGAAAGCAATTAATGAAATGTAAATAAAGGTCTGTCTGAATATAGTGATAATGGGAGTGTATTATGCCCCTACTAAATATGCAACTTTGAAGGTAAAAGAGGATTTTGAACAACATTGATAGATAATGAAGAAGCAGTTCTAAGTAAGTATGACTGATACTGGCCGTGGATTTTATTAGCAGAATAGGAAAAGAGAGGAACGGTAAGGTGATTGTGATGTATGATGAGGATGTGAGGAATGAGAATGGCAAAAGGCTGCTGGATATATTGGAACAATATGAACTATGAGTAGAAAATACTTTTTTTGCTCACAATGACATACATAAATTTATGTGGTATAACCATACAAGATGACTGAAATCACTTACTGATGAAATAATCTGCAGGTAAAAGACCAAATTAAAAATTAATAATGTCAGAGTTAAAAGAAGGGCTAGTTTTGGAAGAGACCATAAACTAGTGGAATGCAAAATACATATCCCTTACAGGTTCAAGAGTAGAGGGGAGCAAAATATAGTGCAGTTTCCTGACCAGTCTGAGATCATGATATATAATTTGGACAGCCTAAGGGAAGATAGTATTAAATACTTATACCAACAACAACTGATTTAAAAACTGGAGTCTGCGGAAAGAACAGTAGAAAAGGAATATGGACATATAAAGAAAGTCATAGAAGAAGCAGCTAAAGAATCCCTAGGAAATTTTGAAAGGAAGAAGAAACCAGTTTGGTGGAATGAAGAAATAGCGGAGATGATCGAAAGGAAAAAATAAGCTTATTTGTCTTCTTGAATATAAATGACAATCAAAGTAGAGAGAGATGTAAGAACCTTAATAGAGAAGTAAAAATATATAAGTGTTAAAAAGGAAGAACAAGGCATGGGAAGAAAGATGTGAATACGGTGAGGGGGTTATAGGTGGGGCTCGGAGTACTGACGCATGGAGAAGAATCAGATCAGTGCAAGTGTTTACACCAGTTACAAGGAATATTGTAATACTATAAGCCATGGTAAGTGAACTAAATATTTTTAAAATGTACCCCAGGAATATCGGCCCGAATTTCCACAAAGATGTGAGGAGGATACAAGGAAAAGATATGGCCTGCAGTTATAAAAGTTTTTCAAGAGGCTGTAAGGAGTTGTAAGGTAAAGAAGACATAAGGATATGGATAAATATATATATATGGAATAGGTGAAGTTTGGATCACCAAAATTGTTGGAGATGTTAAGGAAACTGTTTGAAACAGTACTGAATGGAGATGATGGTCCATCGGGATGGCCGACATGCTACATAACACCGGTGCATGAGAAAGGTCCACGAAATGAACAAAATAATTACAGGGGATTGGCAGTGGTTCCTTTTGTTGGAAGACCATACTTGAAGGTCCTCAAATATCTGATCGAATAAGAAACAAGTCACAAACAGCAAGAAGAGCATGCTGGGTTTCGAGCAGGAAGGTCTGTAATTGATAACATCTTCACACTGAAGCTATTATGTGAAAAAAAAATCACGAAGGTGGGATTGGAGACACTGATTGATTGATCTAGAAAAAGCGCACGATAATGCACCCACCAACAAACTATGGGACAAGTTGAAAGAGATAGAGTTAGATCAAAGATTGCTGAATGCTGATATAAAATTATATGAAAATAATACAGAGTGAGGATAGGACATTTTTGGACTGAAGAATTTGATGTGAGTTAGTGTCTGCTACAAGGCTGTGTGTCGTCACCAAGCCTTTTAAGCTTTATTTAGGAACAGTGCGGCAAACTTGGCACAGAAAATGTTATGTTATGGGAGTGACAGTACGGGACAGCAAGGTATTAGTTTGTATTTTGCAAATGATCAGATTGTATTAGCATAAGGTGAAGAACACTTGAGTTATTTGATAAGAAAGCTTAAACAGGAATATTGTAAAACTGGCCTGAAGATGGACATGAAGAATTGTGAGCATTTGGCTGTTGGAACGGGAAACGTAAACCATTTTGAGGTAGACGGAGAAGAAATTGTAGATGTGGAAAAGGCAAAATACCCGGGAGTTGTATTCAATAAACAGTGTACAAGTAAAGTTGAAATCACTAGTAGGATTAATTAAGTAAGAGCTGTAAAAAGGGCAATGAACTTAGTTCTTTGGCACAAAAATAGAACAACCAAGGAGAGAATGTATAAGAATATAGTCAATAGTATAGTTCTGTGTGGTTCAGAAGTCTGGGACGTTAGCGAAAGAGAACAAGAAGAAAAATTATGCAATTGAGATAGAATACTTAAGGCGAAGTTCATGCTGTACTACGATGGATAGGATAAGAAATGACGTAATCCAACAAAAGATGAACATTTACAGAGATATTTGTGGTTAGGGCATGTTAACAGGATGAATGATGAAAGGATACCGAAACTGACATTAAGATGGTTACCTCCCCAACAGAAGAAAAGAGGTCGCCCACGAGGCAATTGGCAAGACGACGTAGATGAGGTAGTGGAAGTGAGGAATAGCCTATCACCATCGAATAACGGCGTCAGCTTTAGACAATCCACAAGAAGAGGATATGTTATGTGTGACGGTTTAGACTGAACTTACAATCGGACAACACGACAATGGCGGATATAGCGGGGAGGGGGGCAGAGAGGGCGACCGCCTCCTACTAAGAACCTGGTATGTGTTTTTAGTTTAGTAAATTGTTAAAATATGTAGAGGAAAAACATTATATTTATAAAAATAAATACTTGTAAATACAACAATGAACATGGACTCATACGTGTCTTTATATAAACACTTTTATAATACGAACATTTTATGTGAACACAGCTGCAAAATTTCTATGTAAACAACTTTTTCACGTCTCTCAAGCACCATTTTATGTAAGCTAGGGTCGTTCTTGCTCGAGAAGCTTTTGCTGTGCTGGCGGGAGGATAATTTCCTGTTTTTTCTCTACGTGATGTCTCCTTCGACCCTTTCTCAGCAGAAGGGCGAGTGGTTCAGGTCAAGAAAGACTGGTCAGGGCACGCACACTGTATCATAAATAACGGGGAATAGCCTTGGGGAAAAGGAAGGGGGAGGGGGGCGAACTACGACGATACGGACCCATAACGCCACACACTCTCGGTCACTAACTGTAGTGAATGAATGATAGTTTCAGTTCTAGGTTATGAGGTTTTTTTTTATATGTTATTAAAGTTGATTACTAACCTGGAAGCATATCAGTATGTGTGACAAAAGAGGAAATAACTTATTTATATATTTTTAGTAAATTGCAAACACTTGAAGAAACAGGAGACGGCGATGCAGATACTGTGACACAGGTTCGTTTTTGTTAGGTTCTTTATATCGTGAAAGCAGTTTAAGGTCGCTCAAGTGCAAGAAACTCTAAAATCTAATTTGTACGAAATAGTGTTAGTTTTGTATGTGCTGTTATCGACTTCGTTATCCTCTCAAGGAAAATATTGTAGCTTTCATAAGTTTACCATTACTACATGTCAAAGTCGAAATTTGGACGTTGCAGGAATCCCAGAAATCCTAATGAATTACTTTAGTTAAATAATTAACATTGAAATTAAATTAATACCGCAGACTGTGTGCTTACAGTTATAAAAATACAAAACAACTTTCTTTTTGTGTTTAACAAATATAAAATAAAGTATTTTTACTAGACTTTCAGAACTTATTTAAAATTACAATGTTTTTTATTTGTGTGTACATATATTTGAGTGAATAACAGTTGGCTCGGGATAAATAATTTCAGAATATATGGTTTGGTTTCAATAAGTCTGTTGGTTTTCACTGGGTTTATGTTTCCGTAACATGAATCTTTGGAGTGATTGAAGATATTTTTATCAGTACCTAACAGCTAGGTCTTTAGCGCTTGTGATGGGTGACATGATGTGGGTTTGCCGCAGCACCGGATGGGACGAAGGAACAGGAAGATCCCCGAGAAAATCCGTCGACCAGCAGAACCAAATCTACTGCCAAATTTACCCAGATCAGACCTAACTTATGTGAGGTCTGTTTAGTTATATTTTATAATATAGTTTTTAATAACTGCAACAGAATGCAGTGTATCTGTAATATGCGATAAATATTTATATTTTCTAGATAGCAAATAGTTTTGAGCAAATTAGCTTGTAATTAATTAAAATTAAAGTATGTTTTTCGATTTCCAAGACTTGTTGAAGCAGAATCTTAAATGTACTTTTTTATGTCAGCACAAAGGTTTTCACTTAAAAAAAATTTTCAGTTTAAAAACTACTGATACAGCACCATTTTGCACTTACAAATCCCAATATTTTCCGGCGGAGTTATTTTCCTAACTTTTAAATACATTTCGAGTACTAAGTAAAAGATAATAGGACTTGAATTATATTTTTCATGCTGTGTTTTGTAATGTACGTTCTGTAATTTAGAAACCTTCACGTCATGAATTCACAATTCACAGTACCGATTGGAACAGAATTTTACTGTAGGAACTATATTAGCTAACCATTGGTATGACTAGTCGTAATTGTTGTATGTTCTTTCCACTTTTTTAGGATATGGCATAAATAATTCAATATTCAATATTTCCAGATCTTTGTCACCGACTTGTACTTTTCGTGTTAATTGGCAACCATGATATGGATAGTGAGCTAATTTTTTTAAGCTAGTAAATTATTACACAAACAAATTTAAATAGTAAAAAGGTCTATGTCTGAGGAAGTTTGGCAACTCGCAGAAATTAAAGAACTCGATTTATCAAAAATATGAACTAACACTCTGTTACCTTTCACCTACGTTCGTAGCCTGTAGTTCATAGAATGAATATTTTTCCCGTACATGATTTCTTTGAATTCGCTTGATACACTGTAGCAACATGTTTCATCAGAAAAATATTCTTCTCCCCATATTCTCAAAACAACTAACGCATTCCTACGTGAACTACAGACATCCTATCAAACAACAAAAGGTTTTCAAATTTGCTTTGGCTACGCTAGTTACTCGTGCTAGGTGACAAGCATTTGAAATCTTGTAGCTTTTTGACGCTCAACTGCTAAACACTTCTAGGAATTGCATTACACATAATTTTTCTCGTTCTATTTCATAGATGGGAAATTAAAAAAAAAAAAGTAAAGTTTGGTTACATTATTAAAACAGTCCAAACAGAGCGTACCGAATTCCCTGCCCCGCTCTGAGGTGCAAACGGGTTGCTATAGAGCGTTCAAGATAATGTGAGCACTTTTGAGACCCTAGTAATATTTTCCTTTTACAAATTGTATAGTTTCCAGCCATTATTTATTGCAATCCAAGTACTCAAACCCACAATCACTCGTTTATAAATTGTATTGTATTCAAAAGTTAACATCTGAGATCAAATTAAAAAATATTTTAAAATTATTATTCTAGACATGATGGTCTTTAAAAGTACTGAGCATATTGCGAACCACCTGTTACAGCGATAGTGAGTATTCGTACCTTATTGTTTGTCAACACGCCAGTGATCATTGGAGCGATGACTTTTACCACGCCAGATACAGTAAACGACATCCCAGCGAGAGTGCCTGTGTAGTTGACGGCGAGGTCCATTTGATTCAGCATGCTGCCACCGATGTATGCCGCAGATAATATGTTCACAATGACCAGCATTGTGATTGTGGCCTCATCGTTGCAACCGACAGAAGGAATGCAGATCAGGAACACCGCTGGTATAAGCGTAGCTGTAGGACACAAACATAGGTGCTTCCGTTAAATATTCAGTGTTCATCGACAAACACAGACACAAACGAAAATTTCTCTACCATAAGCTACCTTCTAAACCGTCGTTATAATATATATATATATGTATATGTATTCAGCGTGTTAATGAAATACTGTTACAAACTGTAAGATGATTCCTGGTAAAAATTGAGACAAAGTTACATGAAACAAATTTTTCGTTGGCGTACGTTTTAAGGGTGAAATTAGCGTTGAAAAACTGAACTCGACGACTGGATTTTGTTAATAGATAATAAAGTAATGTGAATTCAAGGATGAATTTCTGGGTTTGGTTTACTAGTAACAAGATCGGCAATCTGTGTAAACAAGGTGTCGAATATGTGTCACCTTCATTAAATTATGAAGTTGGTCACGCGGTTTTTCGCAATAAAATTTGTTGCCATTACATTTTATGGATATTAAAAGCCATGGTTTATTGCTCAAATCCCCTATGAAAATTAAATGTAGTCTTGTCGCAACACCCTCAAGTCAAGCGTTTACGAGAAAATATAAAATGTGAATACTGACATGTAGGCGACACGCGATACACACGAGAATTAAATAAACGTTACGCGCTTGTTAGTGAATAGTGGAAAGCTTTATTAAGTAGTCGTAGTTTTCTGTGAGTTAATAATAGGTAAATATTTATGCTTCATGTTATAAAGACATGTGGCATTAAGTGTCATGTGATGTTAGAAGGCCATACAACGAGGGGATTCATGAAAATCATTCTGTTAACTGCACCAAATCGTGTACTAATAATAACCACAAATACTGTATGGAAAAAATCTGTTGAATACGTGACATTAACTAACCGAAGTTTATTTACTAACGATAACAGGGTTGTTGCATCAATAAAGTTTGTTAATGCTACGCCTCACGGTGAATAACCCACGCAGCAATTTGTGGTATTACAACACCCTAAAAAAAAGCGCAAGTTATATGTCATTACATTAAATGAAAACGAACATGTTGCGATTTGCATGAAAAAGGCACCTGTAACCGACAATCAATGATTGTACTGGCCCATATTTACATTACCTCGTGCGGAAACTGTTTGCCGCCTTCCTGTTAGGTGACGAGTGATGTTCGTGAGGTGAACTTGTTACTGTCTTATTCCCATGCAAAACGATTGTCTCCTCGAAAAAATGTGCGCATGCGTTACTCACGGCCACACATATTCAACAGATGAATGGGGTGAAACCAGACACACACTTCAGTAGCGTTGTGACAATGGACAGATACACACAAGCGGGACTGACAGACGTGGTCTGGATTTATTGTGTAGCAAGTGCAGTGCAAGTATTAGCTGCACAAATGTATCGCACAAGGTAGCCAAACAGACGACACCCACCCCATACTATGCTCGCAGGAATTGTTCGTCGCCTACGAGATGCGGGAAATCTCCAACCAACGTTTCACAACTATGGCGTGCAGCATGCAGGCTACGAAGCGTACACCACACATTGAAGAAAGTGTTATGAACAGAGTGGGCGATGAACCATCAACCAGCACCCGTGCCATCCCACGTACAGTGCTATTCAGAATAAATGAGCGCACTCGTGGAGCCCAAAATAATTCTAAATCCCGTTCGGGTATGTTCGGCGTGCTCTGCAGGTACACCAACTCGTAGGCGCAAAGGACATGTGTGCGCTTTGCAGCTCGCGAAATAATCGTTCTTGGTGGAAAAAGCACACAACTCATAGAGTGTTGAAAATGTTGGTGGGCAGCTCATTTCGTTGCATTTATTTCACAGTATATGCAGAACTGCTAACATTTTATGGAATACAATAAACGAAGATTATATACTGGACAGTAAATTATAGCATGCAGGTTACTGAACTAGCGAAATATTCCTTTCTCTATCCAAAGCTAATTTATTTGTTAAGGGTTCAAAAGCAGTGTTACTGAAACGGAAAGTGAGTTGTTCTCGGGTTCTGAGAACACCTCGAAATGTAGCGTAAGTGAAAAAAATATGTGGCAAACCACTTGAACTTTTTAACATTATTATATCTTATTTACCATCATATTATACATTTGTGTTGTACAAATTTGTATTTTTGTATTAAATTGTTTGCGCTTATACATTCGGATTTAAAAGTGCTATGTTTGAGAGTGACAATATAGGACAATCTTAGAAATTGCGTCCTGCATACGTCATTGTCGAAAGAATATCTGCTACTCTCCGTATCAGCACATTTACTGCCAGAAATACGATTTAATTTATAGAACTATTAAATTAGAAAAATATAAAATATTTTATGTATTTATTTAGCGCCCTAGTTAATTCCTTAAATGCTGTTTTGTTAAAAAGGTTAAATATTACAAACATATGGTGTGACACTGCTTTATTAGACTGCCATTCACGGTTTATTGTTTAACATCCGATTAGACTGCATCTTTCTTTGACTTCCCGTGGTGTAGCCTAAAAATACTACACTGCTAACTGTGTTAGAACCTTAAACGCTGTAGGAATGTCTGCAAACTGAACATAGCTAAATGTTATTAAACAGTAATTCTTACATAGCTTACCGTACTCTGTGATTCATACTAAATAACAATTATTAATGAAATAGTGTTAATTTAAACATCAACATCATACAGTCAAAAATATACGCAATAAAATAATATTTTATATATTTGACTGTTGTAAATTATTTTTGTAACAAATTAATATGAACTACAGTTGGAAAGTAAACCCGACGTTCATAGCAAACTTTGTGTTGCGTCCTGTTACCTGTGTTAGCCCAAAAATATTTATTATATGTAGCAGTGAGACTAATAAAATTCAAATACGTTAAAAAATATCTTAATTAAATATAGTCGTGGATACTTTGTTGGGAGTCGTACGACTCAGCGTCACCTGAGGAATACAAATATAAGTTTTGTACAGAGATATGTGAATTAATACAAATTTTTTTATTAAATAACGATTTTGTGGATATTTTAGCCCATTTGTAGTAATACAAGGAGTCAATGGCAAAATATGTATTGACGTCCACTTGGGGACTTGCCTACCATACCTCCTCCTCGACAAGTTTTTCAATAGAAGGGACGTGGATAGTTTACTGTGTTTGAAATTATGGCTGGAAAATAAGTAGAAGTAGAAATATAATCATTTGTACCATTGAGTTAATAAAGTAATTATATATTTGCTGTGACTAAAGTTATTATGGTTGTTTATTGGTTGCAGCATGGACAAACTTTGGAGAATGCTTAGGATGAATTCCTGTTAAATTACACGACGAGTACTAGAGTTTTAACATTGTCGAAAGGAAGAATAACTTCGTTGAAGTAGGACTGAAAATTATCGCAGAAAAAGCAGTGATTTGATTATTTTGAAAGGAATGTGAAATTAATTAGAAACGAAAATGTTATTCACCTGTAAAGCATTGGTTTAAATATATTTTTTATTACAATCTTTTAAAAAGTGTTTACAGCTGCATTGAGCTATTATTTTTACAATGTCAATTTCTCATAAAATGATTTGAAATGCTCAAAATTTATTTACGTTGAATACAAAACATAAAAAACAAATCGCGAGTATTATTATAACACATTTAGAAAACAAATTATTAAACTGTGGAAGAAGTTATAAAAATAATATTAATAGGATATTTTGTATGTTTACTTGTTTTCCATAATCAACAGTAATTGGAATTTCTACATCTATAATCATTGAATTATAAAAATAATAACATTTTGGTTTAATTTATTTTTTCTATTTTGGGCATTCGATAACTATCTGTTAGTGGTGAAATATGAATAATTTCTCCATTTGTATCGTTAATCACATCATTATTTAAAAAAAAGAACACCAGAAGTTATCCTATTGACTCTAATATACAGGATGTAACAGAAGTGATGGTCAATAATTCACACATGGAAACTACTGGCCAAAAGAAGCTACAAATGTCCAATAAACATGGGTCCAGAAATCAACCGTTGTCGAGATAGAACACATTGTTTGTTGCAGTTGATCAGTATGTAGGAACACATGGAATTTCTAATGTATAAAGAAGGTGTTCAAAATGTTGCCCATGCGTCTGAATGCAACATTTAACTCGTCTCTGAAACGAGTTGCGAATCCTCTCAGGCAGTCCTGGTGTATTCTGTAAATACTGAAAGGCTGCTTCAATCCGCAAGCGTAATTCATCAAAAGAGTTGACCTCAGTAGCATAGACCAGGCTTTTGACATGACCCCACACACAGAAATCCATGGGATTTAAATCCGGTGGCCTTGGAGGCCATGGCACAGGTCCTCCTCGACCTATCCAATGTTGACCATAACGTCGAGTTAGAAGCCGGCGCACATGTAACTGAAAATATGCTGGAGCACCGTCATGCATAAACCACATGTTCAGGCGTTGGTTCAGTGGAACATCATCATCATGAAGCAGATCTGGAAGTACAGTATGTAGAAACTGCCTGTACCGATCTCCGGTTAGTCTCTGTGGTAGGAAGTGTGGTCCAATTATGCGGTCTCCGAGCAGTCCGGTCCAGACGTTCAACGAAATACGTGGCTGATGCCGTGACACGTGTGTCGCACTAGGATTGACATCGACCCAAATGTGACAGTTATGGAAGTTGAAAATGCCGTTACGGGTAAACCCAGCTTCATCCGTGAACAGAATACTGCTTACAAACAGGGGGTTCAAATTACACTGTTGTTGCATCCATTGGCAGAAATTCTCTCTAGGAGGGAAGTCTGCATTGCTGAGAGCTTGCACACGCTGGAGATGATACGGATACAGTAATTGCCGATGTAAAATCCAACACACACTCATATGACTCAGCACACGCTCCTGGATAACAATCCTCCTTGTTGAAGTACTCGGACGTTCGTGTACAATGTCTAACACTCTTTCCTCAGCATCAGGTGTTATGGATCTGGGTCTACCTTCTCGTACATGATATGCGAAACTCCCACTTTCTCGAAGGCACTGATGTAACGTCGTAAATGTACGTCTGTCGGGCTGCCTGCGGCGAGGAAAAGCTTCTTCATACAATCGTACAGCCTGAAGTGCACTGCCATTAGCTTTGCCAAACATGAAGTGCATGTCATCGTACTCTTCATTAGTGTAACCTCCGTCCATGGTGCCTTTACTTTCGTAACTGATTGTCTGTATCGCACAATGCATGCAGGGAGCGAGGGAAGTAGTTGCGCATGTGTCAACAACCTGATAGGCGAACCCATACCTTGAGATACCAGCGTAATTACCTAGGAATCCAAACGCGTTTGGAGTTGGTTCCCAATTCGACTTGTTACGAGAACTTGACAACGGTTGATTTCCGGACCCATGTTTATTGGACATTTGTAGATTCTTTTGGCCAGTGCTTTCCATGTGTGCATTATTGACCATCACTTCTGTTACATCCTGTATAAACACCGAGATTTAATAATTTCTAAAATTTAATTTGATTTAATACTCGTATTTCGTAAAATTTCAATTGACAATTTTAAATATTCACTAGCGATTGTATTAAGATAAATATAATATTTTTTTTCAATTACATAAATATTTTTATTCATGTTTGTTAAAAAGACTAGTAAAAAATTCCTAGTTTTTCATTTTCAGATAGCGAAAGCTTAAATAAACCCAGAACGTCCTCCAATTCATAATTTTCTTTATTTAATTTAATTTCACATATTATATTTTCTGTTTCTCTATTTTTTACTAAAACTATTTTTTTTAGGTTGTTAAATTTCTTGTACTTGAATAATAAAATCATCCTCAATATTTTCAACAAAACGATCAAATGAAAATTCTTTGCGTGCTGCTGCAGTTGTAATTATTCGGCCTTCTGACCAAGGTAAGTTACATTAAAGATTTTTATTATACATTGAAAATGATTATAATCTTGAGTATTATTATAATATTTTGTTTAATTAAAGGGATTATTATTTCGTAGAACCAACAAATCATAGTACTTTATCAAAGTAAATTGGAATCGTTAATTTGGTTTTCAAACCAAATGGTCCAGTAAATTTCTTTTAATCAAGTTTGGTATTTAAAATTAATTACAATACTAAGAGAAATGACTCTGTTGCGGGAATTCATAATAAAAATCCTGTTGATCACTAAAACATTTTTATTTATTATATTTTTCATTATAATCGAGCGAACAAAAATATGTACAACAATTTCATATTTGTGACTATATAACATACCGATTTGCAAATGATCCAAGAGATAAAATATATGAATTAAAAAATATTCCTTGGTTATCATATGAATCAGCTGGGGAATTAATATTTAGTGTCGAATTAAAATTTTTACTTTCCGAATTTATAGGTATAAATTATGTTGACAGAGATCACAATGAATTACACATTCCCCTGAAAAATTAATACTTTTGAATTTACTTACCTCAGTGAAAGTTTGGAATTTTATTATACTATTACATCGCCAATTCTTAAAAGTCGTGAATTTTTATGTCTTAATGAACTTAAATCAGATTCATAAAAATATAATATAAATATTTTGCTCTTTCATTTATTTCAAACAGTTGCAAATAACTCGAAATCAGGTACCATACCCTATCCATATACTGTTAATTTATTTTGCATACTTCACAGAGTGTGCTACAAGATAGTAAAAGTTAACTCACGGGTATTTTACGTGTCCGTCAGTTATATAATTTATTCTACATAAGAATGCTATTTTGACAGATCACAGAATTAATTTTACTAACAAAACTAACTATATTTTGTTTGTGAATTCACATTTGTATAATTGCAAGGGCAAATGAAAATGGAATGATTATCGCAGCCGAGTAAATACTGTTAATCAAATTATATTTTGTGAAGTAACACACAGAGTGATGTTAGTATAACTGTCAGATGAGTACTCTAGTTCGCGTTATAGTCTATGAATTAATAGGTAATAAACTATTCAACTGAAGGAGAGAAAAATAAGTTTTAAAGTCATTTTGTAGTGTGAATAGATGTGAGCTTCTTTAGAAACATTCAAAGTACCAGTGAATTACATGACTTCAGTTACAAATTAAGCATAAATTAACCCTGAAACCACGCTGAAGCTGGTACTTACATTAATGATATTATCAGTAATGCCTCTGTCTACTTTTTACTATAACACTGCAGTCCACAATAAACTGTTGAAAATGTAGCTTTATCTCTAAATTATAATTTGAAGAAGTACTTACATATGCAATTAAATACATGGTACGTCACCAGATGGGATAAATACTTCTTTCTTCGTATCCATTGTGAAAAGTATCCAAAACATATAGTACTTATCCAGCTTGCAAGTGTAGGTATGGCTGAAATATTACCTATCTGCAAAATAAAAACATTTAAATTTATTATTTATACTTCAAGCATTACACCAGTTCCACGTAATGTTAAACATATATATTAGAAACCGTAAAAATTAAAAATCATATTACTGGTAAGCCATTTGATATTACAGTTTAAATTGTGATAATATTAATAGTAATACACTACGTTTGTCAGTTACATCTGATATAAAGATTAATTCATTGTTACACTTGTTGAGGCGTTAATATATGTTAATCCGGAAAGATTGAAATCTTGAGGACAAAACATTTCATGAGGGTGATGAATGGTTTCAGAGGTGGAGATGTAAAACGTGTAAATGAAAGATAAAATGACAAACTACTATCAATCAGGAAATCAAATTTATATATAGACTGCAATGCGCTCGCGGCTTCGCTGGCGTGTATAGCAGATAATATTTAGTTTAATTGAATACCCTCTTTCTACACCAGATTTGTAGTTCCTTCTTTAAATGTTACAATGACAAATCTGCTAGTTGAGTTAATTCTGGAGCAGGATAAGTAGTTACAGCTGTCCACGCGAAAAGCAGGCTTAAGTTTATCCCTGCAACTAACAGCGACTTCAGCTGGGCCTTATTTATAGTCACAGCAACATTGATGTTGTGGCGTAATTACAGATTCCTAAACGTAAGAGGGTAATCGAATGAAGTACGTAGTTTACGTGGTATGAAGACTGATTTCCCCCAAAAACAACCATTGGTGGTGGTGTCCTTAATAACATCATTGTTTTTAAAAACATTCACTTGAAGTCACAGACAAAGATGGTGTTACGCACTTGTTTTACAAAACCTTCACTTGACAATAAGTGCCATTAGGGAGTTTTGGCGGGACAATGTTTTGCTGAAACATAAACGTATTGGCGTCCCAACCTTGAGGTTAGCAAGATAGTATATTTCGGCTGATGTTGTCGAACTCCAGTAGATAGTGGACTGCATAATACATTTAACAACTTTTGAACGACTTCATCCAAATTGCACTAATTTCATCTTCCTTGTAGTTTTTGTGTGTCATACCTGCACGTTTGCACAGCCTTTAAAGGAATTTGAGCCCAGAATCTCCCGAACAATAGATAGAAGCTACAATCAACTGCGCAACATAGCGTCGAAATTATTCACAAAAACTAATTTTAAAAATTTAACATTAATTTCCTGGGCTTATAGAGGTTGTACAACAACACTCTCGATAGAAATGTAGAATTAAACTCCTGTATAATTTATTTCTCGCTGGTCGTGCTTGCTTTTATGATCGTCTGCCTTGAAAGTTTACAAACCTTTTGCGGCAATTCACATAATTGTCATCCTGGAGCAAAAATAAAGTGAATATCTCGATGGGTTCGATATATGACGAAGATTTATGTAAAACACATTCCAGGTCTTTTCACCTCCCAAGAGACTAAATTTCGTAAAACCCCTGAATCACATTTTATACTACTTTACTGATGTCTGTTGGACGCAAAAACTCAACAGCCCGCTGAGTTCGAGATATATTGACGCTTAATTAAAAACACATATCATCACGTGTTCCCCTTTTCACCACCATAGATCGTGAATTTCGAAAATTCCTGAAATAACTTTTCAGGTATTAGAGTAAGCATCAATCATAATAAAAAATCACGTCCTTATATAAAAAATAAATTGGGTCGATATATGTATAGCAGTTTATCACGCGTTTGCCCCCTTTAGTTACCAAATTTCGAACCGTGTTGGAGTCCTGTCATAGACATTTGTATACGTAACCTATAACCTACAGGAGTAAAAATCACGACGATTACCAATTGTGTTCCAGCTATATAGACGATTCATATAAAACATATTTTCCCCCATTTTACTGCTTAGTGTTCAAAAAAAATTCTAAAACTACTTTTTGGGTATTTACGTAAGCAACGTTTTGAAGTGAAAACCAACTCATTAACCCGTAGGCTTCGATATATATCGATAGTTAATCGTTAACACGTTTAAAGTCTTTTCACCCTCTTAAATATTGAATTTTAAAAAATCCGGAAATTGGCCAATATGCATTTCTAAGTGTGTCCCATTGAAGTAAACATCACGATGACAGAACGTCGGGTTCGATCTCTAACGACGTTTAATCAAAATTACATTTCACCACTTTTCATCCCCTTAGAGGTCGAATTAGGAAAAATTCCTTCTTAGTTCTCGCCTACGACCTGAGGAGAAGTCACAAAAAAAATTTCACGATTCTAGGTCTAATGATTTGGGACGTAGTTTGATGCCAGTCAGCCGTCCGTCATTCAGTTAGTCAGAGTTGTATTTTATGTATAGAAATAAATTTACCAGAGGAATTAACGTTATAGGAAGTAGAACCTATCATACATGAAATAGGAGTTGGTTTAAATAGATATTGGCTATTGCCTAACAGCTTTGTGACAATCCGCCAAAGCGATTTGACATGACACCTATTACACCAGTATGGAAACATTAATAAAATAAAGGTCACTTTGGGAGTAAGTTCTAGGTCCGACTGTATCCACAGAAACATGTTCAGTTGGAATTGGATGTGTGGATGCTTGGGAGGTAGGCAGCCTGAGATACTGTTATGCATTACGTGTCAGTTTCCTAATGACATGTGCTTGTCCCTTTATAATGCATTTAAACATTTTCTGTCTCAACCATTGAGACAGTCCACCACCAACATGAATTGTTTTATGCCCAGTGTTACACATGTGTTTCCACAATTATATGTTCTCATGATTACATTCCCGTGGAGTTAGAAGATATCAACGACTTATCCAGTACAAAGTAGCAAAATAATATCAGCGTTATAACACTGAATAGTCAAGACTCGAAACTTCACCTGGGCCGTGCTGTAATGCAGAATGTTCTTCATGTAAGTCGGCAGAGCATTAGAGAGAGTCGCATCTTGCCAAGCTGACGGGATGGCCATAATGTTGTACGCCCATATAGGTGGAGAGAGTAGTATCTCCTTCCAGGGCAGTCTGGCTACAGTCTGAGTGCAAGAAACACAAACATAACTAACTGTACATAAACATTGTTTACAACACAGCTTACAAGTTCCTTCTACCATCTCATCGTCATACTACTTTAACTGAACATTCTCGTTTGCACAGCAATATTTGTTTTGTAATATTTGAATTACCTTTGAGCAACGCCAAAACATAGGAAATCACACGTTGTCTAATACTGACTGCTAAATGTATAGAAGCAACAACTTTGTGGCGTATTATTGAGACACACATTTTCGTTGTGATGAACTATTTTCTTGTTTCTTCCCATCGTAGGACAGTTTTTCCCCTTGGAATTATATGATCTGGTTTATTGCCTCAGCCAGGCGCTCAGGGGAAAGTTGAAGTTAGGTACTGCTGAACATAATAGTCACAAGACTTCCTGGTTGTATGGTTCGCTTTTGGCCACTAGGTGAATTTCCTGCACATGGGCGACTTTGTTTTTACTTTGGTGGACATTGCAGTGAGGTACTACACCAAAATATTAAAACTTAACACCTGCTATATTGCTCACTCAAGTGGAAGAATGAAAGTGTTCAGTGAGGGGAATGGGACGGGGACGTGTGCCTTGAAATAGACGTTTTAAGTATTGGAAGAAGCGCAATTTCGGTAAAAGTGAGTTTTAGACATTTTATGCAAATGACAGGATAAAATTTGTTACCATCTTCAGTGTTTGGATCTAGATGAGTGCTAGCAAAACGCAGTTGAAAATTGTAGCTTTAGAGCATCCGCTACTATATGTTCTTGAGAAAAGTTATACGATAGAACACCACAACCAAATGCATAAAAATTTAAATAAAGAATTCTCTGAACTGAAACGTTTGTCGTCCAACTGGACACGTTATTTGAGAAATAACTGTATACGGAAAATTTATGTTTAGTTTAAAACAGTACGGTAAATAAGATATTATTTTAAACATATTAAACAGTTTACTATTTTATTTATGTCATAATTAATTGTTTGTAGTTTCTTGAAGTCACTGTACTATGAATTTTAAACATAATTTTATCTTCAATTTTGTTATTATTTATGGCGATTCATAAATTTTCGTATGAAAGTTTACTTCGTTTTAGGAATAGCAAAGGGCCTCTTTGTTACATGTAAGTAACGTAAATGTAAAGTACAGAGGAAACATTGCAGCAGCCTATAAGAACTGGTAGATCTTATCTGTAACCTCTCGTTAACGCGATATGTTTCCGGGACAAACTACGGGAGGTGATGTGCTGACTTCTGTATTGCTATGTGAAATGAAAATGTGGACAGGAAACGCAAGTACCGGGTAGTAAACCCTTGTCTCTTCGGAAATACAGCAAGGTGTGTGTTGTGTGTGCGTGTATTAATGTATGTGGTATGTGTGGGTATATGTATATATATATATATATATATATATATATATATATATATATACATATATATACACACACACACCTTGCCCCATCCTTCCCTTTCGCAAAAATAGCGTTTTACCTTGCAGTGAGGTTAGTAGACTAAGTTTTGATACGCCAATATATTTATTAAGTTTTTGAAGTCGGAAGGTGTTTACTTCACCCTTGTTTAAGGTAGTTACTGTACGAGACTAGAATCCTCGCTGCAAGACTAACTAGGAGGTGGGGAGAGATATTAACGGGAGAGTAAAAAAGAACACTACCAGAGTTTTAATGTTTCTGAATACGAGAACCAATGGGAATGAGAAGCAGCTAATAGAATTTTATGTTATTTTACAAAGAGTTTTATATAAACTTAACAAAACAAACTAGCATGTATTGCCTTTAGAAGACAGAACCTAGTATTAAACTTCCAAATTGATTGGAATTTCAGTAACTTAATTAAATATACTTTTTTAAATAAATAAGACCGTTATAAATCACAAGAAAATACAAAAATAATAATTTTTCATTGCTATACAAAGACGAAGCAAAATATTTCAATGAAAAAAAAAACAGATTAAACAAGATTGATGATTGCATTAACTTAGATAAATAGAGTGACATATTATCACATGATTAAGTTTACACAGCATTATTTGCCCTGTTATGTCGCCAGCGGAGGCTTCGTCGGTAATTGAAAGTTTCCTATAGTTACAGTACACCAGCTGACAGTACCGACCTAATTGACAGAAGTACGTGACTAGTTTGGTTGCAATTTACGCTGAAGCCCTCCTCAAAGACAGATTAAATTCACAGGTATTTCATCTCATCCCTATTTTTAACCCCCGACGAAAAAAATAGAGGTGTTATAAGTTTATCGTGTGTATCTGTGTTTCTGGCGCCTAAACGGATGGACCGAATTTGGTTTAGTTTTTTTAGTTTTTTTTACAGGTAACTTGATCGAGAGTGTGCTTTAGCTTTTATTCAAGAAAATCTGTTGAATATGTTCAACAGTTTGAAGATCGTCAGCCTCTTCTAGTTGTTGGAAGGATGTGAGCAACTTCTACTGATCTGATCAATACAAAATTTCGTAACCTGTGAGTCGAGTATTTTAATTTGATTTTAATACATCTTGTTAAATTTGTGTAATTTAATTTTACTGGTGATGCTGAGAAACCGCTAGTAAATCTGAAGGGAGGCAAAATCTTGTACTTTTACGCTCTTCTTGTCGATGAAGGTATCAGTAATTAGTGATGCAGTTGTTGGGTATAACTGTGATTAAGTTAAAAACCTACGTACTTTTTTTCAATAGGCATTGATAAACTGATATACAAGCCAGTTTATTACATATTTCGTAATTTCATTAACGAAATGGAAAAACTGAATTTAATTGTTTCGAACATTTTCTTCTTAATAAAGTAATTGTTGATTATTATTTGTCATATACAATTATCTTTTTTGAAATATTTCAAAAGACTGCACAATTAGGTACAATAACATGTTTACTGTAATTATGTTAAAAATACGTGCAAAATAAGAATCAGTTATGATAAGTGAAATATTGTACCTACGTGTAATCATCAAAGACCAATACCATTATGCATGTACTGTCCGTTTTTATAAAGCTATGCTACCTAAGACATTGAACAAATAAAAAAATATTAATTTTTAGGTGTACAACACATTTTAGGAGTATTACATAAATTCTTGGTCACTTCTGAAAATATTACTTTGACCACAACCCCGTGTCCTTAATGTATTATTAAACAGTGTCGGCCAGAATCAATTTACTTTTCATAGATTTTAAATAATAATTTTGTAGTCAATATATTGTATGCAAACAATCAAACTAGCAATTAGTTAAGTTGAGGTTTCCAGCGGCTATTTATATTTCCTCACAATAAAAATTACTTCATCTCAATTTTGGTTGACCATTTCTCGCAGTTTATAATTACCGTCTTGAAACTTTAAACATAAATGTTAGCTTCCGAAAAAGTCAGACTCTTTGCCAATATCGTTGTAAATACTTTTTACCACAAGAATAACATAAAAAAATAATGAAACTTAAAATCGTATTTTATATTAAGGTCAATATTGCCAAGTAAAGTAAAAAATAATGAATTCGCATTTATGAGGTCCTGGGTTCGATTATTAACCTTGTGATACTGAGTTTGATACATAAGCGTTTACGAAATATCTCAAGTCGGGTTACGATTTTAGTAAATTGCCTATTCTTTACGCTTTCCTACTCTTCTCGTAACTACACCTTTCAGGCATTGAAGGATTTGAAAATATGTTGGTTATGCTTTGAATATTATTATATGAAAGGGGACCTTTTAAAACTAAGATTAAATCAATTATAATTTAAATACTTAAAATAAAATTTTAAGCTGTTTGAAAAAATTCAAGAAATGAGAGATTGTGCAGAACTTTGAGCTGCTTTTACCTGTGTTTTACGTTACTGTGATACAATAACGGTATTATTATAAGAATAATTTACCTGGGATTTGTCTTTTTTAGTGCTTTCTGTAATGTAGATGCGTTCTTCTTCAGAGATTCTTGGATGGCTGTTTGGGGATTCGTACCCAAAAAACATCCATAATATCGTCCACGCCAAGCATAGGGATGAGAACAGGTAGTACACGAACCTCCAGCCCATGACGGAAACTAGGTTACCGGTAATGACACTAGCCACAATCGTCCCCAGATTTATTGCTGTGAACAAACAAAATTACTATCGTACATTCTAGCATTAATACTGACGATATTATACGTACTTGGTAATTTTTTTTATTTTAGAAAATTAAAAGAAAGAAAATATTTTTTTATTGTTAAGTAAGCTTCCAAATTGCCAGCCATACAAGAAGCGCTGCTGAAAGCAAACCTTAAAAGATGAACTGTTAAATTAAAAAGAATTATATATATATATATATATATATATATATATATATATATATATATATATATATATATATATACACACACACACACACACACACACTTGGTCTCGTAATGACCAAAATAGGGAATAATTTGGATTATCTTGAACATTTTGGTCTTACAACTCTATACTGAACTAAATTTTAAACTGGGAAGATGAACTGTCAAAAGTATGGAATTTTGTTACGTTAGGTCAAAAAGTTCTCGGAATATGACATAATCTTTATTCATTCATTCATTCGCTAGCTTACTAAATTGCGAAACCACAGCACTAAAGCTTATTCTAATCAAAGTACGGGTGAGCAAAGCATCGTTTATGATTCGGTTACAACCGAGGCAGTACCTAACAAAAAATTAAATAAAACAATTGTGTAATCATGTCATGTTATCTTCCGTAGTGACGCGCCTAAAGCAATATAACCTACTCAAATACGTTGGTAATTAACTTTGAAAAATCGAAAATTTGTTTACGTTAGGACCAGTAATTTTCAAAATATCACACTAATTCCTTATTTGTTCACGTGCGCATTTCCTAAATGGCTGACCTACAATATTGTATCCTACTTAAATCAAAGCAAAATATAAAATTGTGTCATAATACGTACAAGGGCTTTAGAATTGTGATGTAAAAGTTTTACTGGACTAAATCCTGTTATTTACCAAAATGGTCGATATACATAATAAACAATTTTTTAAATCAAAGTTTGGATGATAACCTGCCAAAATATATTTTGTTGTAGTCCTTACAGACGTTCTCGAAACATGGCCAAAAAAAAACTTTATTTATTCATGCGATACCCTGCTACATGTGAAACCTACGCCACCAAACAGTAACAAATATTAGTTTGAATGACGAACAGTCTAAATGCCAATATTTTAGTTTGACCTGGTTGCTTGGTTACCCAAGTATGAGATAACTCCAACAATTTTAAAACAACTGCATTTTTGTTATGATCATTGAACATGATTACAATAAACTAAAATCAGGTAACATTTTAAGTGGAGTTTATTAAATAAGGTCTTCAGGTTAAAAAATTATTATTGTGTGATATTCACACACACAGACTAATGGAAATAGAGGCATGCGTAAGTGCATACATGCCTATTACATAAATATTGTGCATGTTGTTCATCCTGTCTTCAAATTTTCAAAATGACGGCCATCTTTATAATTTTTAGCATGGTAATACATATCTTAATAAATATTTGTTCAGAATTTCATCAAACTTGGTATAAATATATAAAATACAAACCTGACTTGACATTTTTATATTTCGTTCATCCAACTGTAATATTTTTAAAACGGCGGCTATTTTTACTTATGTTTATGATCGGAAGAACATCCCAGAAAAATGTTTCCAAAATTTATTACACTGGTTTCTCGCATAATACTTAGCAAGCTGTCTTATCAATAGTATATATAGTGTATAATAATGTCTAAACCAATATTATAATCTAATATTCCTAATTTACGTAAAAGGTTGTAACAGTCAGGGTTAATTTACACACAATTTAGGAAAGTATACTTATCAGATATGCTGGTATCTTCTTGTTTTATTTCTTGTTGTTTATTATGTGCATAAATTTTTACATGAATCTGAATTCTCTGAAAATATAGTTTGCTGCATGTATAATTTGCTGCCAGAATAATTGTTTGTACGTATTAATTGTTAAAAGTGTCATTCACAACCTTTGTATAACAGCCTGCAGGATGGGGCCCAACCATAACTGAATTATTTATTCATAACATTCCCCTCAACAAAACAAATAGTGCCAGAAAAATTTGTCTATTTCTTTTCGTCATAAAATCTTGTTTCAAAAAAAATTTAGCGTCCCCTACTTTAGGACAATAAAGTTGTACAGTGGAAAAATTTTACGTAAATTAATTAACTTTCAGCAATTTCAACAATGACCGGAATTAAAAGGGAATTATATGGAATGCACAAACACGCAGTATCTCTCAATTTACGCGCAGGGATTTGATAGTGTAGTCTTCTTGTAAATATGCGCACTAACGGATTGGGTACTCGTAAAGGCGTACTTTGCAGTTTATTCGTTGAATTTAAATTCCGCGTACATATACTGATTCGGAAACACAGCTACACACGAAAATATATTATGGGCCTGAGTTGTATTCTGTCTACGCGAGTTTACAACGGCGAGCTAGGTGCGCGTCATCTCTCATTGACAGCAAAACTCCTCTTCACCTCTGTAACCTCTGCGTTGGTCCGTCGGGTTTTCATGCAAAGACCATCCAATCAGGAATTGCTGTGCTAACCATCAACTAATTCTATCGTTACGCGAAGTACTGACGATTAAGAAAAAATAGATTTTTTTAGTTTAACCAATTTACTTCAACTAAAGTTTGCCTGACAGCATTGCAAAGAATATTAGCTAAGTCTTTTGCTTCATCCTCGTGGACACACTCGACAACTTCCAGCCCTGCTGCCGCCACACCACGATCGTCTTCTTTTATCACAGTTCAAGACAACGTCCTTAACTTTCTATTCTTCCGCGGACCATCTTCCTATCACATACATCGCCGCAACACAGCGCACTCTTAAAGTGCGAGAAATAATTCGAAGCCGACGACCTACTCTTTCAACTAAAGCTGTACGGCACAAAAAGATGCAATATTCAATCCGCTCAAGTAAATACAATTCACTTTAAGATCAAAATCGCCTCTTCAAGCTTACGCAAACTATGTTAAAACCACTTATAATTAATATCTGAATTTATCCAGTCCCAGAAATTAATTTTTATTAAAATCTATTTTCTAGTGTTATTGCGTCCCGGCACAAAGAAACAATTTAATACTACGTCGTCAACCTTGGCTTCAATATCGGAAGAATCGTATAGCCCTATTAACCAATTATTAAGACTGGGTTCCCATTATTTACATCATACTCTATATCACGATGTTAAAGTGTGTGATTGTTTTACTGTGCACACGCATGCACATACATAACACACACACTAGTTGCATAATACATACAAATACATAAACACACACGCAAATAAGAGTTTTTAAGGAACTAAAACTTTTGTAACCATTTACTAATAGCCTTTCTGTGACTTACTAGATATTAAGATTGCAATGAGTAGTTGTCTTTCTTGTGGAGGAAACCAAGTTGCTGACATAGATAACAACAGAGGTTCCATCGGGCCCTGAAAACATTTGTAACATCTTTATTATAATTATTTTTCTTATCACTGTTTTCCTACACTGTAACAACTTAATAAATTTTAATAGTCTGGTACAGCAGAATTTTCCTTTGGCTAAAAAATTCTTCTCGCACATGCTAGATAACTTAATTTTATAATTATGTATCTATTGAGTAGTAATTTTTTCACCAAAATTAAGTTACATCCGAACAATTAGTTCTTAGTACTTTAACCAACTGCATTACGTTACTATTATTAGGTTCCTTGATTTTCACACCTCAATAAAAACAAAAACAATTAGTTATCAATACTCATCTTATTTTAATGCATTCTCTCATAATAATTATATGTACAGCAGCTCACGAGTTTTAGGATAAACTAGAACCTTAGAACAAACTAATATATTGCACGGAGTGTAATACGAATTGACTTAGTAATAGATTAAAAGTACTCAATTATCCTGTTTTTTTGTGCGTCAGTCGTTTTAAAACATAAATAGTTTAAGTTAACATTTTGCCCTAGGGTATGTTTGCGTATATATATATACATATACATACAAAAAGGATGTTCACAAGAAACACCGACAAACTTCGGCAGGCGATTCCTTGCGAAAAACAAAGTACACAATATACACGACATTTTGTACGTAATCGTAATATTAAGGGAGTAATTCGCCTTTGAAAAACAAATTTCAAAACTTTGATTATCCTACAAACCGAATACTAATAGACATAAACTAACAAAACTCAAGATATTACTCCATGACAAT
>PNEQ01098306.1:62500-78928 GCA_003012365.1 Medauroidea extradentata
AAAATTTCTGTACTGCCAAGAACAATCAATAGGGAAATTTAATTACGTTATTAGCATGCAATTTTTAAATGTACTTTGCTGGCTTGGGCTTCATAGAGCATGCAACACAGTTTGCATTGAATTTGAACATTTTTTGCTAATTGAAAGAAAAGTAAAGAAAGCATTTTCTTCCGTGACTGCAACTACAAGAAAAATTTTTGTACGGATAATTTAAATTACTTAAAAGTTTTTATGACCATGAGAGTAAATATGTTATTACTTTGTTACCGAAGTTAGTGTTTTTGTACTTCTCACAAAACATTTTTTGTAACGATCTCTTATAAATAATTCATAGGCCTCATAATTTTACGCACTATGGTACATAGTCGTTTCTAGGCAGGTGAATCGATAATTATTATTTATGAAAATTTTCACAGTCGTAGAAAATTCGTCGTTATTTAGAGTGGCAAATATAGGGTATTTCAGTATTTAATAATAGGTGACAATACTAAGTCAAAGCAAAGGCTGGGTTAATATTACAAGCCGAACCCGGTATAAGTTCTGCAATTTGTCAGAAATAGCTAACAATTGTTTTGATATGAAATCATGCCGAGGATCTGACTCTTGAGATAGACCATCACAATCAAGGTTATAATGTAATAAATTACATAATAATTTCTGATAAACAGTTCACGTAGTATTTTCGTTGCAATAATTCTAATGTTAAGATAACAAGAATCGCAAATAGAGGCATTCTAACAAAGGCACGACAAATTTTTAATGTTTGCTCATTAGGACATGTACAAGCTCCGTCTTTCAATTCATGATATTTAAAGCAATTTTCTGCTTCACCCAACAGCGTGTCATATGGTACGTACGTCATTTGATAAAAGTCCACCACAATTTCTTAACTTCAAATATGTTTAAAATTTTCCTTTTGTAATCAGGAATTGTTCCACATAATCTCACCTCTGCCAGAGTAATTGTTAATCTCTGTTGGAATCTATCGATGAAATGATGCACCCAAGTTTAACATAAGAACACAGAATGCCACCCATTGTTCACAATGATGTAAACCATTTATCCATTGATATCTAAACAATGGAAGTATGTCATACAATGAACAATAATAAACTAAGACGACCTGATGGTCGTGCGTTCGTGGTTACGAATGCCTAGCGAGCATCTCTTGGTGACTGTACGTACTTCTCCTAAATGAAGTTCAGAGTGTGTAAGATCGTAAAACTGTCTTGTTCAATGAGAAGTTTTTTTTGGGAGGGGGGGGGGCAAAGCCTTATTTCACGAATGAAAAAGCTTGTTTACCAAATATGCAAGAAATTTTCTCCAGTAAAAGTTTACAAATTTACTAAATGACCTTTTCCTTTCCCACATGGCGGTACTATCAGTGATTAAAATGCTAAAACAAATTTGTTTGTCAACAAATGATCAGATGTGCCCTAAGTGACCAACCTAATATTTCAAGCTTCCACAGTATTAAACATTTTCGAGGTGATTAGAAGGGATAGTCCAATGCGAGAAAAATTCCTCATAAACACATTGCAATTGGAATTAATAAATGAAATAAGTGGACGCATGCATACTACAAGTTGGTAGAAACTATTTTCATATCGCACTGTCAGCGATGAATAGACTACATCACACTGAAACAGTTTTAAAATTTTCAAATACATTGTATAAAAAAACATGAGGCAGATATAGTGCGGTTACAGTTTTATTATATACATCATTTTCCGCCTGATCCTTCAAACTGGGTGATATACTTGGCGAGGGATTCATGGATTTTAATAAATCATAAGTTGTGTACTCACAGCTAACATGTCTCACTCCTGTACGCAATTTCTTACGTTAAGTATGACTAGACTGTCAGTTTGATATGAGTATTATTTGTTTAGTTATTATAGAAAGGTGTACACATACGCTCATGAAACCACTGATTGCTTGGAAGACGATGACGGCAATAGGACTCCACTCGGCAGTGACGGGCAGCAGCATGTGTGCAACAGCGGCCACAATGTAACTTGTGACGAACACGTACTTCGCGTTCCACATCTCCGCTAGTCGACCGCCAATCAGAATTGAAGTCAAGCTACCGTAGGTAAATGCTGTCAGGATGGCGTTCTGGGTCACCTCGTCCCAGTCGAACTCTCCTGTCTGCAAGAAACACAACTAATGTTGAATTGAAATAGTTATTAAAATAAATCACAGGACAAAGAAATCATGTTTGAATTAAATACTTTGAATACAGAAGGGTTACAGTTTGGTTAACACAGGCAGAGAAGTTTTAAAAAGTACTGTTCCCTATTTAGTAAAAACATTAGTTTGTCATTTTTATTTTGCAGTGCGCTAAAAGTTATATTTTGTCTTAGCATTACATTAATTTTCTTTTCTTTTGGGGTGAGTTCATGAAATAATTTTTGAAAGGTTTCGTTTGTTAAAAGTATTCATTTTTTTCTGCGTCCGGTTTTCAATAAACTGTTAATAAATTAATAAGCCTAAGTATCCAATAATGCAGTTACAAATACAAATATTGTTACTGGTAGTGTAAAATAAATAGTTTGAAACACCCAATAAATACTCATCAAAACAGGTAAAAAATAACACTTTATGTCAATGAGACGTAACTTATTCACATTTGATTAAATTACGTAAAGTCTGTGCCGTTTATTAGCTGTATACAGTTGTCATTTGTATTTTTCTGGCACACGTGTTATTATTTCTAATTTGACAGTGATTTATTAACTGGATTTCAACTTTATTATTAATTGAAGGGTACTATGATTATTAATTTTCATGCAGCGTTTCTCTGCTAGTTGTACTAGTTTTTTTTCACGTCTCCCAGTCCAGCCAAAGCGACCACAGGCTCGCTTCACGGGCCAGCTCGCCAAGCCACTAACAGTCTGTAATACTATCTACTGGATACACTCACTGTACGTGCTCCCACGTGCTGTTCTCACTGTGTTGGAGAGAGACCGCATCCTCCTTGCGCGTCGCTATGTTAGCGCGATTCGTGCATGGCTGCATTTCAGCTTGACTGCAGGCACAACAGTAACCTTTGTACCGCTTTACTTTCTTCATTCTTCCGCATGTGCACGCTGCACACCGAGTGTACTGTACTTTCAGTACTTTTCAGCACTCTATAGACTCCATGCGACATCTTTCGGCGGCTTTCTAAGCTTTTCAGCTTACCAACGCTCTTCGCACCGTGTCTGTTAGCGTCATTGTGTAAGCCTCCTTCAACCAGCATGACGTACTTTTACGATTGCTCCTGGTTTCAGGGAGATGCTAGTCTTCGGGACTTGCCCAAGTTGTTTTATTATTTCTTTTCACGTCCTGTAGCATAATTAACTTTTGTATTTTTATGAGTGAATTCTGAGGCATTTGTGATGAAATTTTAATATTTTTTGTGTACGTCAAGATGCAGGCCATCGAGACTACCCTCCGTTTGGTAAGTCATCCCACCGCGTCCGCGGTTGTTAGGTCCTGTTTTGTTTCGTTAAAAATTAACATTAATTTTCCACTTCCCTTTTTGTTTGTTACAGTGGAGGGTTCAAGTTCAATAGATTCGAGAACTAATTTCAAGTTCAGGTTATAGTTGAAGAAAGTATAAGAATTCCACTTTCAACTAAAGAGCCAATACTTCAACTTCCAAGGTTTCAATAAGGCTTTAACGATCTCACCCGTCGCCCCTCCCGCCTTTAGGATCAGTCCCTGCATCTACATTGCTCTGTTTTAATTTATTACTCTGATAAGAATGGCAAAGTATCTCAAACTGTGCTACTCAGTACATCTTTATGCTTTTATATGAAATTAATATCATCAATACAATGAACAAAAACCTTATATACATATTACTATTTGTTTCCAATTGTAAAACACTGAAGTAACCTATTATCCCTCAATATAATTTTGTATGGCAAAATTAATTACTTTCCATAACACCAGGGAACCAACACAACCCTTAACTACTTGCTTGAAGATACGTAGTTATTTACTTACCACATCGCACTTATCTTCACATGTGCACGAGGCAAGGCATTAGTGATAACAAATACTATAAAGTCTCCATATAGTATTCGGTAATATTTAGGGGGAGAAAATATTGGGGAGGGGAGCTCACGCCTGTTCAGATGCCCTCGAGGACGTCCTAGGTCTAGGCTGTCGCTGTTGACTGGCTGCCCCCCACCCGACCACACTATGTAGTGATGTAAGCCTAACAAAACCTTGTCTTCCAATGCTGGATGCTAGTCGAAGGCGCCGTGTCGCCGAGAAACCTTGGTTCATCACCTTGATGTTGCAACACCGGGATCTAGTCGACTGTGGTAGAGCGGCGGGGTCACTCGAGTTCATAGCAGAGGAGTGGAGCATCAATTATGTATCCTCATTGTGAAGACAATCGTTCTCTTAATTTAAGGACGAATTTCTAGGATCCATCCCATCTATCCGAAGTCTTGGATTTTATTATTATGGGAGACTTTTGCTGGACTTACGTGTCTCTGACCAAGTAGATCTGCTTTAGGCATGAAGGGGTGGCAATGAGACGCTTCAATTGTATTAAATGTCCATGTACTTGTGGCTTTTACTTTCTTTGTACTTGTCGGTACACAATTTAATTTTCCTAAATTTGCAGTAAAATACCCAAGATTTTTTAATCCTACTTTCACATAACTTCGTCATAATATTCATCTACGATATAAAGTTTTTGTCAGTACGGGAATTTCATAAACAAACAATTTCTCCTCAAAATTATTTAATTCTATTCATATTTACTTCTCACAATTTTTTATTCAAGTTCGAGTCAATTTTCAATTACAGCAGACCTTGAGATAATTAGTTTTATTCATTTTTGTTTTGTATTTTTGCCAGTTATTTACAACAGTTATTTTGCCGATTAATTAGCTTTTTTACAAAGTATTCCCATGTTTCAAACACTAATATTTATTACTATTTAATTTTGCAGAGTGTTGACATGCCTATCTATGCTGGATCTACTGATTCCGTGCTGTAGCTGCGTCTTTCTTACATGTTAAGTATAAGCTTTACTGTACTAATACCTGTTAAAACTTTACATTTTCATGCTTGCATTAAAACTATATCGCTGAAGAGCAGTATAAAAATATATGAAACTATCTATAAGGCTATCTTGAAACTACAGCCATGTCTTCATGGCTGCAGTAACAAGATATCCCACCTTGCACTGCGCAATTTTTTTCATTTAAGTACTCGATAGTAGGCCACGACCTTCTGTCTGCACGTCGAGGACTGTAACAACGAAAATTCGGTCCTAGTCATAAATGGCTGTGAGTGATTTTTGATCAGTGCTTAACATCGAGATCTTTAGCGCTGGTCAGGAGTGACATGAGGTGAGTATGAAGCAGTGCCGGAATGAATGGGCGAGGAAACGGGATATCCCCGAGAAAACCTTCCGACTAACGGCATCGTGCGTCACGATTCTCACATGCGAAAATCCGAGGACCGACCCCGCCGGGAATTGAACCCGGATCGCCTTGGTGTGAGGCGAACTGTCTAATCATATTTCTTTTATTTTCTCGTAACATTGTAAGCTCCTTGGCGAGGTCTCAACATCGCCAACGAGCCAAACATCTCCCCTTTATAGCTTTATTATTAGGAAACTCCCCAGTTGTGGCAGTTTTGTTGACTCTTACAATTTAAATGACTCGAACGGACGAACATATATTTTACACCCAGCCAGACCTGGGAATCGAACCCAGAGCCCCTCGTATCTAAGTCGGTCGCTCAACCAAATGAGCTACGTGGGGTCGGCATTCAGCCACCGCGGCCACTCGTAGCAATGAAGCCAAGGTAGTCTTAACAGACAATTCCTACGAAAGCTAAAAATCTTTCACAAGGTACGTGCGCATACTTGTGGTTTTATAACATTAATTCTCTCGCCAGTTACACTAACTATAGGGAATTGCAGACATTTTTTTGTTCCAATTGATACGTAGGTTAAATACGAGGTATAACCAGACGTACTTAGAAAGTATGCCGCTACATATGTGGAACAACAGTGGTGTGATGGTCACCTGGGCTCGCGTCCCGGTGGAGACGTCGTTAAGAGCATGGGACAGAGTTTTTCGGCTCTTAAGATAATTATTTTCTTGAATACTGACGAGAGCGATAACGTGAAATTGTTCTGTAACTTTATTGGAAATAGGTTTAACTATGTAATATAATTTTTCGAGGTGAACGGCATAAAGATTTAGGCTTATGTATCAATGAGAAGAATATTTATTTTTATTCATATAGTTTCCAGCCATCATTCTGTAATTTGTCTAGATAAAATCTGAGTATTCGTTAGAAATCAGTAACAACAAAGTTATAGAGCGTTTTTGCGATATTCGCTCCCGTTTATGTTTTTAATTATTATCATCATCAATAATGTGGAAACTCGTGTGCCCAAACTCTTAATTTTCGTGGAAATTACCATTGACCAGACCGGTAGCATTTTTACGGCGTACTCACGTTTCTCCCAGCACTGCATTACGTCACTGTTTCATACTACGAGCACAAAAGACGCCGCTGTTAGGTGTTGGTCAAATATAGCTCATTTCCACTTCATTCTATGTTGACCAATGTTTTGTTCAAGATGCAGCACTGTGTGTCGAGTGGCATGGTCACACAACACACAAGTCCTTAGCAACTGATATAGTAGTTCATCTTACCGTCGCCGGGACGCTGCCGTTCGTGATGGACACGTTCTGGGTCGGTGCGCCAGGGCAGGTGTCATCTTCTACGTTGTCGGTAGCATTGCTAGGCTTATGCCTCACCATGGCAGTCATGGAGATTGGCAGGGACGCTATTAAGAGGAGGTTCACGAAGACAGCCAGAGTCATTATTGCTGCGGTCACATACCTGGCGGGAATGTAACATCTCTGAGATCTCTGACCTGCAACATACAGTAACATGTTGTCGGTAACTGACTGAGATCACAGATATTCATGTTTGTGTAGAACAATAATGTTTTATTCAACCTGACTGCTGAGCCGAGGAACTCTGTGAACGAGAAGATGGTTCAAACCGATCTGTAACACGCTGAAAACACACTTTTTGCGAAGCAGAGCACGTAACGTGGAATTAAGACTTGGTGAATCAAACTTTGGACATTGAAGCATTTAAAATTTAATTTGGTTTGCCATCAGTTAAAAAGTTCTCGAAATATTTGTATTAAGATTATTAATTCATGACTAGATACATCCGAAATTTGGAAACGTACATTGTTAAACACAGAAAAAAACTAATAACATTTAAATCACGTTACTTAATACAAATATTATCTACGTATTTTGATGAAATTTACAAATATTACTGTGTAAATTTCTTGTTAAATCAAAAACGTTCCAAGTCCCACTACTTACAAAAACAGTTATGGTATTATCAAAATACAAGTCACTGTACAATGGACTGAATGTCTATGTTGTTTAACGAAATTCGTATTTTTAGATAATTATTATGACCAAGAAATGTTCAAATGGCAGCAATTTCAATTATATGAACCCGAAATTATTAGAATGAAAATGAGGAATCTCACTTTACTAATAAATATTTGTTTATTGAGCTAAAAATTTTTAAAAATTATACTTCCAGTATCTCATGTGGTTAACAAATGTGCGAATGACACACACAATTACTATATGTGTAACACATTCTATTAAATTCTGATATATGATTCATAAGATATATAATGTGTTCAAGAAGTGTTTAAATGGAATATTCGACATTAGTTACTGCCCTGGAGCTTCGCTTCGAAGACAAGTACTTGCGACGTGTCTACCATGCCCAACTAAGGAGCTGCACCGAGATATCAGGGGAGCCACTGCAGGAATTATAGCAGAACATTGTGCGACTCGCCCATTTGTCGCTCGAGGGGGGTCCAGAACAGGTACGAGATATCATAGCAGTCGGCTTCTTCGTCGACGCCATTGCCGATGTAGAGGTGTGTCAAGCAGTACGCCTTGCCGCCCCAAGGACTATGCCGGATGCCCTGGCCAGAGCACTAGAGGTCGAATCTGCAAGAGGGCCATCAACTCGGCGTGCTGTGCGGACAGTCGCACTGTCGGACGACGAGAGAGACAACAGCCTAGAGAACATCCTGAAGAGAATGGAAACCACAAAGAATGCATTTAAGCAAAAATTCAATCCGACTGCACCCCGCCCTCGACAACAGGGGCGACCAAGGTGTTGGGAATGTGGAGAACCTGGACACCTCAGAGCCCAGTGTCCACGATGGTAACAGAAAAACAGAAACAAAGAGAAGGATGAAGCTGCCCGATCAGACCAGCCATCGGGAAACATGTAAACACCGGTCTTAAGGGGCGAAGGTCGGTGACTGCGGGAGATAAAGCCCCAGAATTTCTTCATGTACGCTCAGTGAAACAAGATTTTGATACGATCCTAGTGGAGGACAGTCTGGATTATGTTTCTTGCCGCATGGTTGTAGACACTGGAGCAACCATTACTGTTGTCAGACCGGACTTCTTGGGGCCTTATCCCCAGTAGTAACGGGGCCATAACTACAGACGAAGCTTTCTGACGACAGTGACAGGTGAGATCACGCCAGTAAAAGGGAAGAAAAAGGTACAGCTGAAGTTGGGTGACCTCTGCATTGAGCACGAAGTGTACATAGCCGACATTGAAGATGAATGTTTACTGAGCCTGGATGTGTTGCGCAAGTTAGAGTGCTGTATACATACTCTGTCGGGAGTACTAAGGACTGGTAACCAAGAACTGGTAATGATGTCACGAAACTAACTATCCTCACCAACCAGCTACCAAGAGGTCTGTTTTGAGACAACTGTTTTGCCAGCATCCAGTGAGATTGTCATCCCCGCACGGTGTCGAGACAATTTTGTGCGACGTGTAGCTCTGGTCGAACATATGAGAAGAGGAAGCAGCTTACCTGATGAGGTGGTGGTAGCAAGAATATTGGTTTCACCGAGTTCTGGAAATTTACCTGTTCGAATGGTTAACTTGTCGAACAGGCCAATCCAGCTTGAGGAGGGGGCCATAATAGGTGTGTGCAAACAAGTCTTTCAAATAACTACAACCGACATGGAAGCCATAAAGTCAGGTGACCTTAATAGGACTATGCCAGAACCACTCAAGGAACTTCTGACTATAACTGGAGAAAACCTGAACTGGAGACAAGAAAAGGCTGTGGCAGAACTTCTGAAGAAAAACAAGAAAACTTTTTCATGTGGGCCACTTGACATTGGCCGAACATCCGCTGCACAACATCACATTGATACAGGAGAAGCTAGGCCAATTAAGCAACCCCCAAGACGACTGCCTCTTGCTATACAAGAGACTGTGGATGGCATCTTGAAAGAAATGAAGGACTTGGATGTGATCGAGCTGTCGGTCAGCCCTAGGTAATCATCTGTTGTGCTAGTTAAGAAGAAAGATGGGACCACAAGATTTTATGTGGATTACCCCCGACTGAATGATGTGACCAAAAAGGACTGCTACCCCTTCTCCCGGATTGATGAAACACTGTACAGCTTGACAGGATCACAATGGTTCTCTACACTTGACATGAAGAGTGGCTACTGGCAATATGAGGTTGCACAAGAGGACAGGGAGAAGATAGCCTTCTCTGTGCATGGGAAAGGAACTTGACAGTTTAAATTCATGCCGTTTGGGCTATGCAATGCCCCTGCTACCTTCGAACGACTACTCGAAAAGTTATTACCTCTTGATGTTTGCTAAGTTTACTTAGATGACATTGTGGTCACAGGTAAAAAATTTGAAGAAAACCTTACCAGATTAGATTCAGTGTTCCAGAAAGGAGCTGCTGCAAACTTGAAACTGGTTCCCAAGAATTGTAACCTGTTCCAAAAGAAAGTTAGTTTCCTAGGGCATGGTGTATCTGCCGATGGAATCCAGACTGACCCAGAAAAAACCAGAACAACCACCAGGCAGGACACAGGTGAGAAGCTTCCTTGGACTCTGTGCTTATTATCGGCGGTTTGTACATGGATTTGCTACAATTGCCAAGCCACTACATGAGCTTACTGAAGCTAAAAGAAAATTTCTGTGGACCCCTGAATGTGAAGCCTCTTTCAGAAAATTAAAAGAAGTTTTAATGTCCCCTCCAGTATTGGGCTTCCCCGATAATAAAGGCGAGTTTATATTGGACACAGATGCGAGTAATGTAGGCATCGGTGCTGTGCTATCACAGGTTCAAGATGGAGTAGTGAAGCCTTTAGAATATTTCAGCAAAGTGCTGCAGAATCCAGAGAGAAACAATTGTGTCATTCGCATGGAGCTTTTGGCAATGGTGAAGTCCATATCACATTTCCACCACTACTTAAATGGCAGACTCTTTACTTTGCGAACAGATCATGCTGCTCTATGCTAGCTGCTGAACTTTCAGAATACCGAAGGACAAATAGCCCGATGGATACAACACCTTCAAGAATACAACTTTGATATACAACACAGAGCTGGTCGTTCCCATAATAATGCAGATGCATTATCCCGCTGGCCTTGTGAACCCAACTGTCGTCATTGTGAATGGTAAGAGGAGAAGAGCGGAGGAGTGCAGTATGTTAGAACAACAAGGCTTCAGGAATCAACAGCCAATAGGAAGTTCTCCTGGACTGACGACAAGATAAGAGAAGAATAACAAAGTGACCCAGACTTTTGCCTAATACTGGATTGGAAAGACCAGGACCACCGGCCATAATGGCAGGAACTATCTGAAAAGAATGCTACAACTAGGGCATATTGGGCACAGTGAAATTCACTTGTTCTGAAGAATGGTGTCTTCTACCGGAACTGGGAGAGTGTGGATGGTGGACATGAACACCTACAGTTGGTCCTCCCAGAGAACAAGATCCCAGAGGTACTGAAGGAGCTCCATAATTCAGTGTCAGGCGGTCACTTTGGCATTAATAAGACACTCAACAAGGTTCGAGAGAGGTTTTATTGGCTTCATTACCATGAAGATGTTGACAGATGGCGCCGAATGTGTAACGACTGTGCTACAAAGAAAGGTTCGAGGCGTTAGAGGCCGATGTGGTCTCTAGAAGTACAATGTTGGTGCCCCGTTCAAGAGAATGGCGGATGACATCTTGGGCCCCTTGCCAATAACCGAGAGAAACAATCGGTACTTGTTGGTGGTGCAGGACTACTTCATCAAATGGCCAGAGGTTCTTCCCATACCGAATCAAGAAGTCAGCACGGTGGCTGATGCACTGGTCGAACATGAGTTCTCAAGGTTTGTGGTGCTATTGGAGGTTCACTCGGACCAAGGACGGAATTTCGAAGCGGCCCTTTTCCAAGAAGTGATGAATATAATGGTTATAAAGAAGACCCGAACCACTCCGCTACATCCACAGTCTTATGGAATGGTCGAACGCCTAAATCGTACCCTGGAGTAGTACCTATCCATCATTGTATCTGATAATCAAAAGGATTAGGACTCCAAAGTACCACTGTTTTTGCTAGCATACCGCTCTGCCATTCATGAAGCAACTAAGGTGACACCATCAAGGATGCTGTTTGGAAGAGAGCTCCGTCTCCCGAGCGACCTTGATGTTCGGACGACCGGCGGAGGAAGACCAGTTTGCATCCCCAGTGTATGACAGCGAGTTACGTCGCAAGTTGGTTCACACTTACAACTTTTCCCGGCGACACCTTAGGATCAACACCGAAAGGATGAAGACTAGCTACGATAGGAATGAACCAGATGAAACAATCTAAGAAGGAAAACTGGTGTGGTTGTACAACCCTCAGAGAAAGAAGGGGTATTGTCACAAGCTGCAGAAGAATTGGGAAGGCCCTTATGAAATACTGAAGATCAATGATGTGGTGTTTCGGATTGTTCGTCGAGGCTCTAAGGCGAGAGGACCTAAAGTTGTACACATCAACAGATTGACCCTCTACGATGGACCTGAGGCTGCTGTGTTTGTTCGGGGCGAACAGACTTAAGGAGGGGGCAGTGTTGTGTGCCATGTACCTGGAGGCCGGTGGTCGGTGGCTGTTTCGTAACACTTTGTGGACTGGCCCATGATTCACGAGCCGGGTGGTTACGTGTTGTAAGTTACGTCGAGGCTATGTCATAGATACCTGTCCCAACTGCGTCTTAATCCTACGAGGGCAGCCTACGTGACTCAAGTCATGTCCGAAACATATTGTAATACCTATTTTTAGACCCCTGAAATGCAGGGAGTCCACAACAGTTTTGACGAGTATATAAGCGCCGAATCGGCAACTTTGGGGGGAGTTCGCTAATGGTTGTGCTAGAGGAAGGTGCTATGCCTGTGGAGAGAGAGACTTGTGAAGACATCTTGGTGACGTCAAAGTCTACTGTGAAGCGGCAGGCGGCTACCTTCAAAGCAGTGTTGGACGAACCAAGAAGACTGCTGCGGTGGGCTGACGGGCGAAGAGGAGGTGCGTGATGGGAGTCGAACCGAAGACCTCAAGAGTGAAGACAGCAGTGCACTCGGGGTGCTGCGCAGCACACGGCGATTCATCACCACTGCAGACTATTAAGGTTGTACACTGTTACCATTTGAGAGACTGTTGATTGAATATATGATTGGATTTTATTGTGATTTGTAGTGTTTAATTAATTGATGGTAGACTTTTTTGTGCTTCAATTGTCAAAGTTAATTAACGTGTCTGTGTCACAGGAGTACCTGTGTGCATAACTAATTGTGTTGTGAAAGTTATAGTTGATTGCTGTTTTGTGTTTTTGCAAGCTTTGTGAGCTAGAAAATCAATAACCTAATTCAACTCTTTTATTTCTAATTATAAGACCACTATCCCTTAGAACTCATGGGAACTGTCCACATATAAAGTTTTTGCTTAAACTTGTAACAATATGTAAGCATCACTCTAAAGCTTAGTGCATTTCGATATCTTGATCAGTTAGACAGATGTGGAGGAATAATAGAAAATATATTTCACATATTTTCACCCTCTCAGTTATCAAAATTCGGAACATCTTGGAGTCCGGTGTTAGTCATTTGCAAACATATATAACTGAAGCAAAGCTCACGACGATAACCCATAGGATTCGAGCTGTATAGACGATTAATAAAAAACACATTTTCCATCTTTTTACTCTTTGGGAGTCGAATTTCGAATAATCTAAAAACTCCTTTATGGGTACTTATGTAAGAAACATTTTAAAATGAGAACCAACTCGTTATTTTGAAGAATTCAATGGACCTCGATAATTAATCGGAAACACATTTAAGGTCTTTTAACCCCCATAAATGTTGAATTTCGAAGAATCCTGGAATCGGCTTATATATATGTTCATGTGTCTTATTGATAAAAATCGCGATGTTAGGCCATCGGGTAGGATCTCTACCGACGTTTCTTCGAAAATATATTTCATACCTTTTCACCCCCTTAGAGGTCGAATTTTGAAAAATCACTTCTTAGTGTTCGTCTAGGACCTGAGGGGAAACCACACAAAAAATTTAACAATACTAGGTACAATGGTTTGGGCTGCAGTTTTATATGTCAGACAGTCAGTCAGTCAGTGATCTTTTTGATAGACTCGGTATAGGTCTATTTGAACTCAGTCGTTCACCCAAAAGACCATTCTACTGCTTGCTTGAGCACTGTTGCCATATCGCATAGTAGGACTCATAGGTACCCACTCATTCAAAGATTCACGACATCAGTTATGAAATGAAGTACAGGTACTTCCGTTCACGCACCCATATAATACCCTGGCAGTGCTCCCGCGGCTTTGCTCGCACGTGTTTGATCATAGCAGATAATATTTACTTTCACTGAAGCCTTTTTGTATGCTAGATTGGTAGTTCACTCATCATGTGTTAGAATGACAAACCTGCTCGTTGAGGTAACCCCGCAGCAAGATAGGAAGCCATAGTTGTCCACGGGAAAAGCAGACTTAAGTTTGTCCCTGCCACTAACAGCGATTTCGCCTGGGTGACATTTATAGTTATAGCAATGTTGACGTTGTGGGGTAATTACATACACTATGGGGTAAACAAAATATATACGTACTTTACGTGGTATTATGAACGATTTTCCCCAAGCTACAAACAAATGCGCCACATAACGTCCAAGTCATTCATATAATTACTTAAAAAAAATAAAATATTTATTTCCTGCGCTTATAGAAGTTGAACAACAACAAGTGTTGGTGAAACTGTTGAATGGAACTTCTGTATAACATAATTCTCTCTGGTCGTTCTTGCTTTCCGGATCGTCTGCCTTGAATGTTTACAAACTAAGTTTTCTGCTTAATAATTAAGTTATCTTAGAAAATATAACTCGCATTACTTTTTTACGTACTTAACGTAAGCATCATACCGATGCGAACATCTCAATATATCTACTAGTTACAATAAATATAATTGGCTGATAGAAAACAAAATTTATGCTTTAGGTGAGTTTCGAAAAATCTTAATTTCTTATTTTATGCAATTGTACGAGTATCCCAAAAAAGTGAAAATCTCGACGATAGCCTGTTCAGTCAAAGCAAAATCGATTATAGCTTAAAAATCATATATCACCCCTGTACAGTACTAAGAGTTCAAATATTAAAAAATCTTATAACCGTTTTGTGGCCATTTATCTAATCATCATTCTGAAGTAAAATAAACGGAAAATCTCGATTGGTTAGATGCGTGTAGAAGATTTATCTAAAACACCGAATTTCGAAAATCCCTTGAATCACATTTTTTTCTACTTAATTGGTGTCTCCTGAACGCGAAAAACATTACAATAGTCCGCTAGGTTCAAGATATCGACGATTAATTAAAAACACGTTTCATCAATTTTCACCATTTTTTACCTCCTTAGTTGGGGAAAATTAATAAAAAACCTGAAATTACTTTTCGGGTATTTGATTCAGCATCAGTCGTAAACAAAATAACGTCGCTATATAAAAGATCAATGGCGTCTATATATATCGAATGTGAATCGAAAACACAGTTTACCCTTTCTTTACTTCTTTGGGGCAGAATTCGGAAAATACATTTGAATGGATTTTGGATATTTACATAAGCATCAGTCTAAAGTAAAGAGCACTTCAATATCTCGATTGTTTTGATAACTATTGAGAATTAATTTCCCGTATTTTCACACCCTTAATTATAAAATTTTGAAACGACTTGGAGTCCTGCGTTAGTGATTTGTATACGTAACCAATTGAAGTAATATTTACGACGATAGCCAATTGGATTCGAGCTGTACTGACGCTTAATAAATTAACATTCACCTAGTTTTACTCTTTGGGAGTCGAATTAGGAAAAATCGAAAAACTGCTTTTTTGGTATTCGCATCAGCATCATTTTAAAGTAAAAAACAGCTCTTTATCCCGAAGGTTTCGGTACTTATCTATAATTAATCGAAAACACATGTCAGGTATTTTAGTCCCTTAAAGGTTGAATTTCGAAAAAACCTTAAATTGGCCTACATGCTATTTTTATGATTGACCAATTGAAGTAAAAGTTACGACGATAGACCATAGGGTTAGAGCTATGTAAACGAATCTTATGAAACACATTTCACATTTTTTCACATCAGGGGATGAATTTCGAAAAATCCCTTCTTAGTGCTCGCCAATAACCTAAAGAGAACCATACAAAAATTTAACATTTTAGGTCCCGCGGTTTGGGTTGCAGTTTGACGGAATGACATATCAGTCAGTCAGGGTATAGATGTATCTGTTAATAAAATATTCAAATATGTGACTATTGTAAGGCATAAAATGTCTATTGTGTGATAATATTGAACGTAACATACAGACAGCTTGAATTGAATTATTTAAGTTGAAACATTATCAAGATTTTATTAATGCTCACTTAATGAAACTCTTAATTCATTAACTTTTTGCAGCTCGACCCTGACCAAGTCAACCTCGTAAATTGCTTCAATTATCTTGTTTATTTTTTCTTCTGTACCAACTATCGACAACTTAATAAGATAACTCAAACTATCCAGTGCATAAACAAATACGATGCATATAAAATGCAGTTATTAAAAAAGTTTGTATATATCTTTATATTTGATGCCGCGTGGTAACACTGGCACAATTTGAGAGACATAAGTGAATGGGCGAATTATAAAATTCGCTCGTTCACTAATTTGGTATTCCAGGCTGATTAAGCAGTCGGTGTTTCCAAGCACTCGATTAATAAAACATTTTTTGCGGCCAGTGTACTGTTTGGAACAAATGTTTATTGTACCCTTTTCTTCCAAGTACTCGAGATCGCATTTTAATGCCGTTCGTTCGTGGCCATATCAAACGAATACATTTGGGCGGTTCTCACAGAGCGTTGAGGAGCATTGCCGTTACGTGGATATGAAGCATTATGAGAACGCACGAGAAATGAAAATTAAAAAAAAAAAAAATCGAAAAGCCGCTGAGAAACAGAATATTAAAATTGGAATATCAAACCACGATACGTTTCGTAA
>PNEQ01098307.1:0-20490 GCA_003012365.1 Medauroidea extradentata
TAGTGTGTCACACAATAACGGAGCAGTTTGCTTTGTGGTAGGACTGTTGTCCGGAACACTGATGTCGGTTAGGCAGGGGTTATGTTCGGTCTCCTGTGCCTCACGACAAATCCTTGCATTGTGGAGTTCCCCTGCGAGGTCTACTACCCGCTGTTCTAACCTCTCCATCTTTTCAGTTTCCCTCTGGCCTTGTTCGTGTGCGCCCTTAGTCACCTGATCGATACGGGTTTCAAAATGTCGGATAAACGATTCTAGCTGTTGACTTACTTCAGTCACTATCACCTCGCGGTCTGGAGCTACTGGAACAGTTATGCCACTCTCAAGCCTAGACAAATGTCCGTCGAAACCAGATAGTTGTTGTGAAACTTCAACTTGGTGGTTGTTTACTGTCCGCAGTACTTCCTCTAATACAAGCGCACTCTGTGTTAGTCGGCCTTCGGTCTCCTCCCGCATTTGTACAAACTTGTCGTCAATTTGTTTAACCAGTTCTGCCTGTTGCAGACGAACATTCTGTATCTGTTGTGTAATTTCTGCTTTAATATCACAGTTCTGCTGCACCATTTCAGTTTTAATGCTAGCCATACTCAACATCATTTGTTGAAACTGAGTTGTCATCATGTCTGATAAGGACGAGCCAGTGTTAGCGTGTGGTGTGGACAGGTTTGTGTTAAAAGAGGGTGTTAGGTTAATGTCAGGCGCAAGTAGTGTGAGCTCCTCTTGTAGCGAATTAGGACCCTGTTCGTCACTACTAGCCCCTCCAGACTGAAGATTATCCTCAATGGGTTGAACGTGTAGTAAATCCGCTTCCTGATGTGCTTTGTCTGCCAACCTCTTTGCCCTAATAGTGCTCCGTAGATTATAGTTCGCGCCAAGATCTATACAACCACCCTATGTACTATGGGTTAGTGTGTAGAATATAAATATATATTACTAGTACAGTTCTGTATAGGCCTACTAGATGTTGAATGATGACTTGGTTTACTAATCATTTTATTTAAGAAGACTGGTAAGAAAATAAATGTGGAATATGCTGACATAATGAGACCAGAAAATGAAGCTATTAGCACATCCAAGTTATCCTAAAGTAATCTCATTGGCCCAGAAATAAAATAATTTAATGTTTGCAATACATGTTTAAGTGTGCAGTAGGAATGCTTTGAAAAAAGAACTAGATCTGATGTCACCAATATCTTACACAACTAGGCTAGTACATAAATTAATTACATTGCTCCGGCTAGGTAACTCAGTAATATTCGGTAGAACACAAAAATATCTTTCTCCCAGGACTTCTGAGATTAGATAGATTCCGAAACTACAGGAAAAAAAATATACGTCAGCAACGATCACCGATTCCATCGCAAAATTACAAATTATAGTGTCCAAAAAACTTAATCAAAATTTATTATGTTCATGCAGGAATAACTAACACAAGAGGATTAAGGTACTGGCTGCTAAAGTCATTATTTCTGTTACTCACGACCTTTTATTAACAGAAGGCGTCCCTTGGCGGCACCGACGCTATCTTGATCACTCAAAATTAAGATAAACATTGAAGCCGCAGGGTCTCTTCTTCAATACCCTGGCTTCCCTGACTTACTACTGGGCTGGGCATTTTAAAAACTATTCAAAATAGTTAGGATGGCGTCGGCTATCTCCCAATTAGCCGACGAGAGGAATTTTTATCGCCATTCCGTGTCGATGTCCCAATCATAGATAAAAGCCCTAATCTCCACCCACGCACTCGCGATTATTGCCGCATTCAAAGCATCGTGCGCGAGCCAAAAAAGCTATTTGGGTCAGAGATTATTGCGGTGACGGTAAAAACAAATAAAAACAAGTAATCCAAAATCGCGGTAACTAACTAATCGTAAAACAAAACTAAACCCGAAAATTAATCACAAGTGTCTACAAAAATAAATAAACAAAAAAAAATACTACTGGATGTGTACTAACCTCCACAGAGAAACAAAGCTATCTATCTGGGGCATTCATTATCTAACCAAAACAAATTTATAACCTACAAATTACAATTATTTAACATGTCAATTACAAGTTAATTACAACAAAATAAAAGAAAAAAAATCAAAGAAATTACAGAACAAACATATTAAATTCTTCTATAGCCAAATGCTATATTGGCACGTCTTTAAACAACAGGAAAGGGTAGGCTGTGATTGTTTGCAACAGTTTTAACATGAGTGATGTGTATTGTAAAATTTGCATTTTTAATAATACAATAACAAAAATACAGCAATTATACTGATTTTATTTTCTAGCTCTAAATAGATTTTTTATCTCTTACGCCGCGCACTATTTTCTACTGTTCACAGTCTCGTCAATATTGCAGAGCAAATGAAGACCAATGTGTTTTAAATGGCACGCAGCGCAGCGTGAAGACGGAGCCTACTCTCTCTTCCATCCCCAGCCCCCCTCGAAACACGATTTCCTCACACTTGCGCTGGGAGACCTCACCAGTTCTGGCAACTACAGTACGTACGATAACAATAGTACTTAACATAGGGCTCATTTCCAAGCATGTCAGTGTGTTCATGGTACTGACGCTAACATAAAATTCATGTAGCAAGACGTTATTTGTAATCCTCGCTGCTGCTCAATTACAGAATAAGTGGAAATATGCTACAAGAAACCTTTTTTATTGATACTAAATACTGTCACAGTACTAACAATTGTATTGTTTTATATTTGCCTCAAAATTCCTATGGTACAGGCAAATAACATTTGAATGGCAACATTATCAAAGTAACAGAACAATTTGTATTTTTAAAAATAAAAGTATTTACCATTACAACTGGTTTAACATTCCCTTACATCACGTCTTATAAACAGCATTATTAATATTGATATCTTGGCTTTCGGGGTTAAGCCATGTGTTAGTGGTAGAAAGCTGGCATGTTCAGGGTCGAGTTCCAGTTGAGGAAGTCCAGAAGACAGACAGGGGTTGTTTGTGTGCCTGAAGGAAACATATACCAGTTTACAAAATGTTCCATCTGTAGTTGTGCAAAGGAGCCAACTATTATTGTATGAGTTACCGTATATGTTGTTTTTTGTCTTCTCTGGTGCGACTATTTCTGTAACAATGTACATTTGTACTGTCCTCATTGTCTTTCATCCATTACTGCCGCTATCGTCATCCACCTTGTTTGGACCTTGTCTGTTTGATTTTTTCTTGTTTCATTTTTCTCATGTTTTTTATTTACATACAGACTATATTCCTATTTCAGAATTATTTGTTTGTTAACTATGACCATATTGAGCTTCCTTGGTTTGTTTATTTTGTACTTTCGTTGCTAATTTTCTCCTTTTTATCCTTTTATGTTGCTGTGGGTTTCATGTGATTCAACAATAGGTATTTGTTAACTATACTGCATATACACGAAAACCATCCAGTTTGTCAGACATCCCCATTGAAAAAAATAATTCAAAGATCACAAATTTTTGTACGTAGGTTATTGAAAATAGAGCAAAATACAGTATTTTTGTTACTGCACTAACACTAAAGAATGCAACAGTTAGGTTTAGATAATTTGTTATTTTGTTACTGGGATTAATGATGTTTCTCATTCATTTATGTTATACAGTAGGTAAAATAACATACAGTATTATAAAGACTTAAATACTTGCAATATGTTAAGTTATCAATTACTGTTATCATAATCTGTTAAAAGGAAATTATTTCATACAAACAATAAGACCCTAGTGCCAGTGATGGTCATGTACTGGGGCACTCACTCACATTGGTTTCTGGACCAGATGGCAAGGACACCGTCGCGGGAACCAGTGGCAAAGTAGAGAGAGTCAGGTGACCAGGCACAGCACCAGATGATACGACTGTGTATGCTCGTCTTCTTGTCCGTCGCAGCACACAGCAAGTACTTGTCGCCTGCCACAAAACATACCAGCATCAACACGAATACCTTGCTGATTACTCTTGTGGGAAATTCATCTATCTACAAAGCCAGACACATGCTTTAAATATATGTACAGCAAACTCCCGCTACTACGAGTACGGGATATTACGAGATATTCGTAATTACAAGTGATTTGTAGTGCACCGTCAGTTTGTGTATGCAGTTTATTGTATAAATAGTCTGTAATTACGAGTGGTATCGTCATGAACCCTTTCGTAGATACGAGAGATTCACAAGCAACAATCATAAATATACGCCACAAAATATTTTTCTTTTGCTATGAGTAGGGCTAGGAATTTTTCGCAGTCGCCAATTTTTCGCGAATTCGCACAAAATTCATAGCAGAAGACGAATTTTTGATGTTCACACGAAAAAGTATCAAGACCTAATGAAATCGCGTATTTTTCCCGTAAATATTACATTTGTGACATTAATTGAATACCCAGATTAATATTAAATTGATCCAACACTACAATCAACTAAACATGTATTTAAGCATACTTAAAAAACATAGAATGTGTGTTTACTACGATAAACAAATAACGTATTTTATTTTCATAATACAACTAAAGATTGATGAACTAGTAGCGGATGCACTGCACATAGAATTAGCCATCCATATCGAAGTTTGATCGCTCACGTGATCTAACTATCGATACTGAAGACTATGCGGCTACTCAAGAGATGCAGTCAGTAGCTTGCTTTACTGTTTCACAAGACTGTAAGGTCCCGTTGCCTATTTCTGCTTTTGATATGTCTTTGACTCGCAAACGTTAGTAAATAAACAAGACATATCAAATAATAAAAACATTTAGTTTCATTTTGGAATGTTTCGTAACTGTTAATTTTTAAAATAATATGCCAGGTAATAAACTTAGTGCCGGAGACAGAGCATTCCAGTACCAGAAAAATGGATTTTATTGTACTGATAGCCCCACGGTAATGTGCAAATTTTGCAACTGCCAAGTTGCATGGAAGAGGAAAGATTCGGTGGACAAACACCTTAAATCAACCAAGCATGTGACTGCCGAAAAAGCTGGGTGTCCAGATGCAAAACTTCAAACTTCAATCGCAACATGCTTCAGCAGTGTTGAGAGGAAAAAGAAGACTTCCGAATGTACTTAGAGAAGAGAGTAACCGAAACTTTTTTGAAAGCAAACATACCTTTTTACAAACTAGATAATGATCACATGAACGAGTTCATTGAAGGTTAGAACTTTGTTTAGTACTGTAGGCTATTTATTGCATTAAAATATTGTTCAACTACTGATGTATAAAATTGCTTAGGCCTACAAATTTTGCCGCAATTTTGTTGTTTTCATTAAATGGTTTTAGCAAGCCATTAGAATTTGTATATATAAATCTGAACAAAATTAAAAAATGGCCAAGCACAGGTTTTACCTTGCAAATTAAATAATTTATCTAACGTGCATATAAAACTGTTGCAATATTTATCAATCCATTGCATCTTTAAGAGAGAAGGTTAACAAACTAATAAGATTTTTGTTATTAAAATAGGATTTCCCTAAAGACAGCTTTTAATTACCAAGTTAAAAATTTAACTGCTGATAACACAGAATATATTTTATTGCAGGTGTGGGACATTCCTTGTGTAAAAGTCTTAAAAGAAAAGTACCTTTGATCAGTACAAATAGAAAGAGAGAATGCACTAAGAGAGAAACTCAAGGGGAAAAACATAGCAATACTGTACGACGAAACGACTGACTCCAGAGGCAGCCACAATTTGTCATTTTATTTAAAATTATAGAAGGCAATGGAATTGCTCACCAAAATGTATTTTGAGAGCTAGGCCTTGGTTATTAATTTTTTTATTTTATATTAAATATATTATACCTTTTTTCATAAACACCAACTTTTAACTCTGAAAGTACCGACTTTTAAATTTAAAACCACCACTTTTTGACACTTGAAGAGACAGAAAAATTCCTAGCCCTAGCTATGAGTAAACATAATAAAAAAACGTGCACGTGAAAATCACAGTTTAACGTCTAGCATGGCAGCATGAACAACACGAGATATGGCATCAGAGGAAATGAAGTTGTGTCTGGCAATGCTGTCGTGACTTGCTCGACCTCGATTGTTATGTATGCCATCATGGTACTGCACGAAAACGAATGACGTTACATGTTGAGTACACAGCATTGCTCATCACTTGCGTCTGTCTTGTTTTTATTGTGATAACGAACGACACTGAAGAATCAGTTTTAACTTACTACAGTAAACCTCCGATATAACAACATAATTTCTAACCGTGAAAAAATTAATATTTTAAAAATTTATCAAAGCTAAGCAAAGTGAAATAGATCACAGTAAAACATTATTTAAAAATAATTATGCGTACATTAAACAATAACATAATGCAGTTATCATAAATTAGTAATATGCAGCTGTCAAACAAAAAAAAACTGTTTAAAAATGCTAGAAACTTCGGCTGGAATATAGTTGAAGCGCGCACCGGGTGCGTAGGCTGCCCGCGCAACACCGACATATGTGAGACATGATGACTAACTCTGCCTTATCTCCTAACACTCCACCTCACTTCTCCATGCTCCGTCCTGCCTGAACTTCCCTCTCACATTCCTCCACGTGTCCTTACCTCAGCTATGCAGTTCGATACACAATGTGACATAGCAATGGTAATTTACGACCTTTTTTGAGGAACCGTGAAAATTTCGGGTCAAAAAATTGAAAATGTACGGAACATCTTCTGTGTAGCAATTTACTTTGTGAGTGCTGTGCTGTAATAAACACGCCGCTAAACATAGATAACATCCCTCTTGACTGTCCACGCCAGCCAATAACCATTCACACACGCCCCCCCCCCCTTACAAACGAACAAGCCAGATTGTGCTTGTGTGTGCGCGCATCGACTGCCGACTGTCTGATAGTCACGTGTTTGTTTTTCCCCTCCCACTCGGCGACTCTCTCCCATGTTTCAGTGTCTTGTGATAGCTCAGGGGGATGGGGTTGAAGAGACGGCACAGTTTTTTTTCCGCCCTCATTACAGCACGGCGAAAAAAAAGGGCCAGCATTGCACTCAGTTGAAAAAAGAAAAAAATCCAGCGTTATCTCATCTTTTTTTCTCTAGCTGCAGAATTGAGCTCGGCTAGACCTTGACAACTGCCACTATATTGATCACTCGTCACGTGGCTACGAAATAGATGCGATGTAAAAACGGCCTATGACACAAATACAACAGTCCCGTCGCTGTGTGCGGCATGCGGGCTGGTAAGGTTTTTGTTGTATGCTCGCTCGACAGTGGAGCAATAAGAGTGACTGCAGCCAGCGCGCCGAGAGCCACTTCGCCTACATTCGCAGTACAGAGCATTAAACTGGTGCGTTGTGCATTGTTTCGTGATTTTTCCTACATGCCTACAACTTTTAGCGACAAGTAATTCAGTCATTATTTTACACGTTACAGCACTTTGAAAAGGCAGTTTTTTGCCCTTTTGAGTGGCTCTAAATTCACATTCATAATAGGCGTTCTAGTTTATAAAAAATACAAAAATTTTTTTTAAATGTGTGTTCTTTAATACACACTTTTATTAGTATCGTGTAAATGCTTATAATGGCGACAGGCTGTAACAGTTCTTGCGCAGTAAAAAAAAAGATTCAATGGCTGTACTGAAAGGTTTTAAAATTGTTGCCGTATACATTCACATAAATAATAGGAGTTGTTCTGTTGAGGTCTGAACGTGCTTCGCGCGAGACAAACAGGATGAATCACGCGTGCACAATGAGCTGCTCGGAAGCACGCCAAGGCCAGCGGTCCAGCCACTCCCCTCCCCCCATCCTACACAACCAGTCCGAGCGCGCTACTCCGCCACACGCGTCATGGTGGGGAATTGTGGGGTACCATTTTATTTGGAAAACATCTTTTCATCGTACTAAAATATAATTTCAATGAAAAAATTTTTAAGTCGTAATTGTTCTACATTAATTTTTGGAAGAAAAAACAAACACACTTATTTTTGTTTCTATTTGGGTTGGGGGGGGGGGGAGAGGGGAGGTGTGTGTAAAATTTAGTTACATCGGGACTTATGACATCGGCGATCTAACGACACAATTACCTGGCACCGTGCGATGTCGTTAGATCGAGGGTTTACTATTTTTTATTATGTATGTTCTACTGCCAGAAGTTACGTTTCCTGAAACTTAACCTGCTAGAGTTGTTTCTAGAACATGTTAGGTTTGTCCGATCATGGCAACGCACCAAGCAAACTTCATACGGATTACTTTTTGAATGCTAGAAGTTGAAATTTTACACTACCCAGCATAACCCGACTAAGTTCATAAACTTCTCGTAGTTTTTTATACTTACGTATTTTGAATTGTTAACAATAGGATTTCATTTTAGCAAAATTTATGTAGGAATGGATAAATAAACTGTACTCAGTTGTGATCACATAATAAAAACGTAACTGTTTTCTATATGAATACTTCACAGAGTGGGTAACATGGAACAGCCGCTCCAATTTTGTTTGTTCAATCATAAGACATCTTATTGGTGCAGCGTAGATCATTTCAGCCTATTACAAGTAAGCTAACAGTGCTGTTCGTTTTAGTTGCCCCCTTACTCTAACCATTTTTGTTTTGTTTACTTTACGTTTTACAGTGCTGTAGCGAGTGAAAATAGTAACTTAAAAAGCTAATGGAGATCACGGAATAAATCAATTATTGAATCAGGGTGGCTAGCAAAACCTATAAAAAAATTTCCTGACTTTTCCAGGTCAGCTGCTCTTATTTCCCTGACCAACAAACTATCAATAAAATTAACCACGTTGTATAATCGTGAGAAAAAATTTTTTTGGGTAAATATTAAGAATCGCTACTCATTGTGTACCAACCAAACTATTGATTTTAGACATATACAGTAGTTTATTTATGGAAACAGTTTTTAGGGACATTATAAGTAGTGCTATGAAAAAAAAATGTTTTTGTTAAGTTAAGTTAGGTTGTTAGGTCAGGTAACAAATTTTTTATGTAGGACTACTAATGCCTTTCGTTACGTAAAATTTTTGGTACGTTACCTAATTTAGGTTATGAAACAAAATTTAATGTCGGTAACCTAATTTAACTTAAACTAACATAACCTAACACAACTTAAGCCCGTGTTACATTGACAGTAAAGTAGCAGTATAAAAATACTGTAACCGTAACCGCACCGTAAGAAATAGACAGGTTTCTATCCCTGTTACGGTCTTACGGCGGCTAAGTAGTGGTACGGTGTGTTGTAGCATGCATCTCTCAAAAGTGTTTAATCAATTTTTAAGGTTATTTCTTAACGGCAATTCTAGCACGGCCTTAAACTAACATAACCTAACACAACTTAAACTAACATAACCTAACACAACTTAAACCAACCTAACCTAACAAAAAAATTACGTAGGACTACTTATGTCTGTAGAAACATTTTTCACAATAAACTATGTGTCTGAAATCAATAGTTTGGCCAGTTAACGATGAGTAGTGATACTTAATATTTATCTTTTTTGAGAAGCTGAACACTATTAATCAACATAACTTCACCTTGCAGAAATTATATATCTTCATTATTTACAAAGCAACAAAGTCCTAGGAATATTCAACTACAACAATTTTTACTTATGTCAATTCACTTTCCACTTTTAAAATGCTGTTGTTGTGATGGAGAGAAAAGCTCTCGATACCAGAATTAGAAGCATTTAATAAGTTGTCTAAAAACAGATGTGTAATACCTGGTCACTACACCATTACTCTTTGAATACCAAAAACATAGTGTAATGTGCACTTGATGTTTTTGAGAAACTTTGTTCAATGATTCGTCAAAACAAAAAACAACTTTCTTCCCCTCTAGCAATTAACTCATTTCATCCATGAAATACGACGCAAGACCAAATGTGATGTAAAAACCTATCTTATCTTGCTGTAACTGAAGTTTCTTTGCAGTGACACTAATCTGGAAACACTGTTGTTTCGCATTGTACAGATTTGAAAAAAAGCATCTACAGTAGGCCTACCTTCACAGTTTAAACTCCCAGCCTACTTAGGGTTTTCTGCCTTAAATGTGGCTCATAACGGAATGCCGGCCCAGGTTGCTTAAAAAAAAAGAAAAACAACATTGCACAAATTGTACCTTGCAGAGTCATCACCAGGATCTTCGCGAATCATTTAATAGTAGTAGGATCGGTTAACCAATACAGTCTCTTTCTTCCTGTCGTAACTGATTTCCCTAACTTAATAACGTTGTGCAAATAACACACATTGTGGAAATAACATGTATGTATTTCCAGATATTTTTAATGCACTTTATCATTTTCAACACACACGAGATCATATTATGCTGTAACTTTTTAACACACCTTTGTCACTGCACAAGCAAAAAGTTCAGGCGTGTTTCATCATTACGCGGTACGATAGATAAAATACAATTTAAATGTAAATCCACGGACTTCAAACATGATGAGAAGATATTAATACTCGCACGAAACATAGAAAAAAATATTTGCGCCATGCCAAGTAAACAATAAACAACTGACAACGATTAATGAACGTATCAGCATGCCGCTTGTTAAGAACAAAAGCCAACTGAGAATCCTATGTTGCCAAGTCCACGCCTTCAATATCTACTACGAACTCTTGGGAAAAAAGACCACAACTGTTTAAAACCCACGTTATTAACTAAAATTTCATTAAAATTTACGATATTTTGCAAACAGTATGTGAGAAACACCACGAGAGAGTAATTTTTTACCACTGTGGAAACTTGAAAACATCACAACACATTGTCAGGGAAACCATTGGTCTGGCAACACTGGCGGGAACCACTGAAAATTCTGGTACAAAATGTCTAAAAAATCGTATTTGAGACGAAAAACTGGTATCACACGTCAAATCCACTGTTCCACACAACTACAATATCGGTACGAAAAAATATTATGTAACTATAAAATTGGTATACCATATTTCCGCGCAAAATCGTCGCACCTTAATTTTCAAAGTAAATCATGGGATAACATTTTTTCATCACATAATCGTCGCATCTGACTTTTTTTCTGAAACATATTGTACCGTGTGATTTGTACTGCACGCACGCATTGCCGAACCGGCCTTCGAGCTTGGCCTGGCCGCCAGGCATGTGGCTATTGCCAGCGCTTGAGTGCAGTGTTGTCATGTGGTGAACAGGTGTGCGCTCAGCAGTCTACTACAGCAGTTTGCCTTCGCTAGTCGCGTGTGTTTGTACGTTGTTTTTCCAAGTACGATGTAATGGGAAGATATAACAACTTTACAGCGGGGCTGAAGTTGTCGATTATTGCATATGCTGAAGAAAACGGAAACCGCGCAGCAGGAAGAACATTTTCTGTGTCTAAAAAATTAGTGCGCGACTGGTGGAAAATGAAAAACCGCCTAAAAAACACCAAACTTTCTAGGCGTTCATTTCGTGGACCAAAAAATGGAAAATTTCCGTTAATCGACGCACAAGTGTTAACGTATACAGAAGAACTACGAAATAATTGTTACAGTATATCATACAAAATGCTACGACTGAAGGCGAAAGAAGTAGCCCGAGCACACACGATTTCTCATGCTCAGTTTAAGGCTAGTCGTGGCTCGATAATGAGGTTCATGCGACGGAACGGTTTATCTGTAAGACGCAGGACAACGATCTGCCAGAAGTTGCCTACAGATTACACGGAAAAGGTCATTAGCTTCCATTGATTTGTTACGCAAATGAGGCAGGAGAAAAATTATTTGTTTTCTCAAATAGGAAACGCAGATCAAACACCGGTGTTCTTCGACATGCCACATAGCTGTACAATTGAGGAAAAAGGATCGACAAGCGTACCCATGAAAACCACTGGCAACGAAAAGTTGCGGTGTATAGAAATGTTAGCTGTGACGGCTGACGGGCGTAAATTGCCGCCGTACGTGATATTCAAAAGAAAAACACTACCGAAAGGACTTATATTGCCTCGTGGTGTTCATGTACGAGCACAACAAAAAGGTTGGATGGATGCTGACCTTATGTCTGATTGGATAAAAACGATGTGGAACAGATGACCCGGCTCTCTGCTCAACCAACTTACAATACTTGTGTTGGACAGTTTTCATGCCCACATTGCACATGAAATTAAAGACCTGCTGCAACAACTCAAAACACAAGTTGTGATTCCCGGAGGCCTAACCTCTGTTTTGCAGCCCCTAGATGTCTGCGTTAATAAACCCTTTAAGGACAATTTGCGTCGCTTTTACAGTGAATGGATGATGAGTGATGACCACGATCTGACTCCTGGAGGTAAAGTCAAACGGCCATCTCTCGAAATAATGTGTTCGTGGATTGTGCAGAGCTGGGACATGATTCCTAATGAACTGATCGTGAAAAGTTTTAAAAAGACCAGCATCAGCAATGCTCTGGATGGGTCGGAGGATGACGCACTGTGGCAGCACGGCGATAGCAACGCAGATGACCCTGATGATAAGAGCAGCGATAGAGGACAAAACACCAGCGACAAATCATCTGACAATGACGATTAAATGGTGTGAAAGCTCTTGATAACTTACAGTGGTTTTAAACTTTCCATACTCGCTAAAATTTTTAGAATTTGGAAATAGTATAATTTGTTTACCTACTTTTTTTTTGTGATCATAATGGCAGCCTATGGATGTGTAAATAAATATTTACCGCTACTGTAAATAAATTGTGAATTGCGATGTTTTAGTGAATCTTAAATAAATATTTAGTTTGTTTATCATCAAAATAAGTGTGAAAATACACCCTATTTGGTAAGTAATGTTTTTTTTTGTTCAAATTTTTTTTGGTCCAACTTTTTCTTCACATAATCGTCGTACCCACAATTTTTTTTATCTAATTTTGGTATAAAATATGTGACGATTATGTGTGGAAATACAGTGTATACCAAGAAAATGGTACGTTGGGTTCGCAGAAATGTTTGTTTACCAAATTTTAAAAATTCCAGGTTTTTTTTTTAGAGAATTCCCTGACTTTTCCCTCACTTCTCCAAACGCCTTAAATTCCCTGACTTTTCCTAGTTTTACTGGTCCCTCGCCACCCTGTGACAAACATATTCCTATCATTTTTGGCAGTCTGTTTTAATAGCGGAGATACTAACCAAGGCACTGTCGTAGAAGAACAGGTCTGGACACTCGCCTATCTACCAATGTATTTTTCTTGACCCCCTTGTTGTTTGGTTGTAGTTCGTCAAATTACCAATAATGTTGTACTTTTCGGCGCTGTAATCCGGATGGTCGTACTCAAACTCCGCCTACTTTCTTCAATTGTTAACATTATAAAGTAAATAAAGATTACTGGAGCCATTATTTAAAATTGTGAACGAAGGAAGTATTTCATACATTGGTAAAATACGTTTTGATAAATTACTTATCTTAGTGCAAAGGAAGTGGGTGGAGTTTGGGCCCGACCGCCCAGATTATAGCGCCAAAAATGTACATATAGTATTATCGGTAACTTGGTAAACTACCGCCAAACAACAAGGGGGTCAAGTTTCCAGGCGAGTGTCCAGACCTATTCTTCTACAGCCATGAACCAAGGTAAACTGTATTGTTGTTATTCCGATCCCATGTAACATCATGTCAATAACCTAAAAAATTGCTTGTTTGTGTAAACATTTAGTTCTTACGACAACTTGTAATTACAACAATTTTTTGTGCTGTTATTAACTCTCGTTGTAACGGGACTTCACTGTATATACAGTGGAACCTCTTTAATACATACCCTGTCAATACAAAGTTCTCAGCAATACAAAGTGATTTACTTCCCTCTTGGAATTAGATGAAAAGTTAAATAATAAATATTAACTATAACACTCAATAAAAAGTTTCTCTTATAAATAAAACAATGTCATATCAAATTCAATGGTTAAAAAAAGTCATACCAGTTGCAAGAAAGCTTGTGGTTTGTGACTAAACATCCTGAAACTATATGATATGTATTTACAAAACTTTTTGATTATTCGTAGAAACAAGTGTTTTTTGCGACGTGCAAAATCGCGAAGTTTTTGCGAAATTGATTAATCATGTGCAAAATTATGAAAAAACTGCGCTATCTTCGGCATGTTCCGTAGTAAATTACGACTGCTCGAGATATCAACTGTATGAATCGAGAAAATCTATTTTCCACTGCGACTGCGAGTTTTGAGAGTATCGAAAGAGAAATGAAAATGGCTGTTGTTTAGGCTGAAAGTGATGCAACGTGTTTATTTAACCTTGTTTTACGTGATTCCTGTTTACTTTCGTTTGAAATTTGTAGTGATAAAATGAATATTATATTGTTTAATACAGCAACATTAACTACGAACAAAGAAATTTACGTTTGTAATGATGTTGTGATGTATAATTTGCCACAATAGGTGTCTCAGAAAATGACACAGCAAATTGCTTCACGCATCGCATAAAATGAAAGGAACGAATGAAATTATTCTGCGTAAATTTTCCGTTGATAAAAACGAGTGAAAACAAAAAATTAAAATAAAATTGTTGCGTCTTAAAAAGAACATTTAGAGGCGAAACACAAATGAACAAATTCAAGGTATGTAGGTTATGCTATTCGAAGTATTTCATTCTTTATGGCGTTTTTGCAACTTCTAGTAATACAGACGCTGCCATAAAATATGACGTACAAAAATTTATCTCTCAGTTTAAATAAATTGTAAGGCATAATGGAAAACATAGGTTCAACATAACCTAATATTAAGCACTGAATTTTTTGCATTGTTTTTAGAGTTTGTCTGATTTTACTTGAGAAAAATAATACAGATAATAGCTTATTCTTGCGACTAATGTTAGTTTATAAAATTGTATCTCCCATTCATATGTATCGGTGTGTTTCATATGCCTAATCTAACTGTCAAATTTAACAAATAGGTAGATTTTCAACTACTCAGTTAACATATTTGTGTAAAGAAAGTTATTTTATTTAAATGTCTAACTGAAAGTACGATACTTTGCACACATTCATTACGTAGCTTCAAAATATTTGGCTGACGTTTAAAAAATTGACGAAGTTTATGATGAAATGAGATTAAAAATAACGAAAAATCCAACGAAATCACCTCGTCAAAATTTACGAAATCTTGAAAATATTTTCAACGAAAACCACTGTCTCTAATTATTTGTTGAAACCTGAAACCTCATTACAAACTGCAAAAATTTAGGTCCTTTCACGTTTGTATCATTGAGGTTCCACTGAATTTAATTCTGAAAATTTATTTCCTATCGTAAAGTTCTTTTGGGGTGAAGAAAGTGTATATGATGCCGTCAAGAATTTACTGAAATAAACAGATACTGACTTTTACATAGAAAAAAATCCTAAATTCTGCACTACACAGGACAATGGTATACAGGATAACCTCGTTTCTACAAGTATGAATTATTATAAAAACTTTTATAATTATTAGCGTTTTGTACTACTCAGTGAGGTGGCTACAGCATAATTTCTGTTGCATGTGGCAACACTGTTGCGACTTATTCATATTGTTAGTTATGGATGGCCCTCTACAACTTCAGAAATTTTACAGCCAGTGTTCGACATCAATATTTACATTGAAACTACTAAAAAATACTGTATTTACCCAAGTACCACCAGTCCCCATGTAAGACCTGCACCTCACTTTCACAACGCTCTTTCTCAGTCTTGGTTCTCCTCGCTGCCATATGCCCCGTTACGAATAACTAGATGTTCATCGAACCAGGCGAGTGAGACAAAAGATCTAGGTTCATGCTGGCTTAGCGCAGCTCAGCACGGCCTGGCACGCTGCTTGCTTGGCACATCCTAGCTGGCTTACATCCACAGCGGCACTGCCACAAGCTGTGCGTACACGGGTTGCCCTGGCTGATGGTAATGCCAGCATTGCTTATACACAGCTTATGAGCTATAATCAAATTGCTAGGTAGCAGCACAAAGAGTGCAAGCCAACCTGCTTTAATTAACAAACATTTTAAAAATATAACAGGTTATTTCCCATTAAATATGTTCAAAAACAGTATTATTGAACTGTAGGGTGATGCTTTTGGTTTTCGGGGTCAATATCAGCCTAATTCTGTAATACCAAGAACATGTATACAGCGAGGACCGAACCTGAAACAGGGATAATTCATAATGTGTAATAGTCATGAATAGTAGGACTACTCAGAATTCAAAAGTCATACTGTTATGTGGTTACAATCTGGCAACAGTACTCATAAGCCTTATAGTGGAATATAAAGCATGGGATACAATATTGTAACAGTAGTAATGGCAAGATTGGAGAACATAGTCACAGAGAGAAGATCACCTTGTGGCTGCCTGAGGAACAGGCTCCAGCGACGGTCACGAGACACTGACAACAGGCGGCTGCCATCAGGTGAGAAGGCCAGCTGGGTGACAGTCAGCTGGTGGGATGACAGTCTGTCCACACACTGCCAACTGTCTGTATTCCTGCAACAACAAACAGTACTTCAGTTGCACTGCTACCACCACTGCTGACCTTGTAAACAGAGGGTCCTGCCCTAATTCCATCACTCACATTCTACCATACCTATAGTAGCACAGCAAATGTCAACTGTGCCCATCTGTACAATATGATCAGTACGGATGGGAGGGAAGGAAGCTGCAACCAGTTGCTTCTCGTTATCCTCCGTAAACAATCATGGAGGGTCTGATGGTATAGACTAACCCAAATACCACTGTGAAGGATGGAAGTGTTCAGAGTAAACAATAATCTCTCCAAAATCTGCCTAAGTGAATGATGCACAATCATCATGAAAAGAATTACAGTGAAATCCCATTACTACGAGAGTTAATAACAGCACAAATTGTCATAATTGTGAGTTGTCGTAAGAACCAAATGTTTACATAAACAAGCAATTTTTTAGGTTACTGACATTATACATGGGATCGGAATAATAACAGTACAATTTACCTTGGTTTGTATCTCTACTATTATAAAACAGACTGCCAAAAACCTAGAGGCAGTGTTTACTAGGTGTAACGTTCAATCATTTATTTATTCAATGATCTCTATTAGCTTTTTATGTCACCATTTTCACCCGCTACAGCACGGCAAAACGTAAGGTAAACCAAATAAAAATGGCTTTCTAGCTATGCAGCAACTAAAACGAACAGCACTGCTAGCTTACTTGTGATTGGCTGAAATGAACAACGCTCCACCAATAAGATGTCTTACGATCGAACAAACAAAAGAGGAGCAGCTGTTCCATATTACTCACCCTGTGAAGTATTGAAATAGAAAACAATGACAGTTTTAATTACATGATCGCAACTGAATACAGTTTATTTATCCATTCCTACACAATTTCGCTAAAATGAAAACGTATAGTTAAGAAATCAAAACATGTAAGTATGAAAAAACTACAAGAAGTTTATGAACTTCTTCAGGGGTACGCTGGGCAGTCTAAAATTTCAACTCCAGGTGTTCAAAAAGTAATCCAAATGAAGTTTGTTTGGCGCGTTGCCATGATCGGACAAACCTGACATGTTCTAGAAACCAATCTAGCAGGTTAAGTTTCGTAAACGTAACTTCTCGCAGTACAACATAGACAATTAAAAAAATGAGTAGTAGCGAGTTTAAAACAGATTCTGCAGTGCCGTTTTCGTTATCACAATAAAAACAAGACACACGCAAGCGATGAGCAATGCTGTGTACTCAGTGTGCCACATCGTTAGTTTTCGTGCAGTACCAAGATAGCATCCATAACAATCGAGGCCGAGTAAGTCATGACAGCGATACCAAATGCAACTTAATTTCCACTGTTGCCATATCTCACGTTATGCACGCAGCCATGCCATATGCCACGCTAAGACGATAAACTGTTATTTTCACGTGTGGTTGTGTTTATTATGTTAACTCATATTAAAAAAAAAAAACATTTTGTGCGGTATGTTGATGAATGTTGCTTGTGAATCTCTCGTATCTACGAAAGTGTTCATGACGATACCACTCATAATTACCGAACATTTATACAATAAACTGCATACACAAACTGATGGTGCACTACAAAACACTCGTAATTACGAATGTCTCGTAATATCCCATACTCGTAGTAGCAGGAGTTTACTGTACTTCTTCTTAGACTTGCTACATACTACAGAAGAAACAGCATTTTTCTTTCATAAGACATTGTGAATAATTAAATAAATACATGTTTATAAATGAGATACCGTACCTTACTACACAGAGAGTCGAATTATAAATATGTACCTTCAGTTCCAAGTTATATTACTGAAAACATACAGTAGTGAATTTACATTTGTTCCATGACTCACTGTATGCAAAGGATACTAACTTCCAGTTCTTCTCATTGGTGGGAGCACTGTTAGTCTACAATGCATATCTAAGCAAGACCAACTTTGTCTCTGCATAATATAGATTCAATTATACACAGTATAATCCTAATTTTTTAACTGTCTCCGTGTTTAAAAATAAATTGCTGTAAAAGTGTTGTTGGTATAAAATTGAAAATAACTTGAGTGAAAACCGAAATTCAAAAAAATTATAGGTATTAAAAGTGCATCTTTTACTTGAAATTACTGTTTGTAACACTTCTTACTGAGAAATGCTGATTTAATTTAACAGGCAGACATTGTCTGTAAAACTATAAAAGACGATACCCAACAGGCGTATACTCATATTCGTCTTCATAATACTAGAAACACTGAGTGGTGAGAAGCTGATTACAGTACAGACACGTGGGATAACAAAGCACTGACGTGTGGACTCCAAGGTTAGAGCCTAACAGAAGCCTAGCTCTCCCAGCGTGTGGAGCAATGCTGATCAAATTTTTTGGGTACTCTATTCTGACCCTCCACCCCATTTTGCCCCCCCCCCCCACCACAATTTTTGCCACAAACTTTCGCGGGCAAAAAGCACAACAACTCATCAAAGTTTCATCCGTGCATTTTTATGTATTACCAGTTTTAATGTCAATAGATGTAATAGTATAGAACTTGATGCACTGCAGTGCCATCTTATGGCGAGTTATAGCAAAACAAGTGAAAACATTCTCTGTGTTCTATTGTCTATATACTATACCAATTACCATGGTAATTGGTTGAACTGCATGAAAGATAGTGTGCGGCCGCACCAAATAGTGGCGAGTAGGTGGTTTCAGTAAAATGGACAGCATAAAAACTTTCCCCACGAAAAATACATATACGTGCCAAGTTTCACAGTGATCGGTCAAATGGTGTCTGTGTATATCAATCTCATACACACATACATACATACATACATATATACCAACATCCACTTTACATATGTAGAAAATGCAGAATGAAGTGCAGGGTAGAACATGAGTGCGGCTGATGGGGTCAGAGAGGGGGAGAGGACGTGGGGTGAAGGAATGGTTGTTTGATGTGGGATTGAATAGAAGGGGTGCTGTATAAGTTGTGTGGTTACACAGACTAAGGCAGCTCCTTGTCGAGAGTAATACAGCTTGGATGCTGTCTGCCATGTCTTTAAGTAGTGTGTTCATGGTGAGATCAAACAATGAATGTCCTGCATGTAAGTATAAAAATAAAAAAAAATTGTACCTACTAAATTTATATTTTAATTTTATTAATTAACTGATTTTATCAGAAACTGATATGGTATGACAGTTGGGAGTGGGGCTTAAGTAATATCCATTAATAGCTTATAAGTATAACGTTACATAAAAAACACATACAAAAGTTACACAAATACAATTATTTAAACTGAAATAATAGTATAAACTGACTTTAAATGTTATAAGGGGCAAGGGGTACCCAAGTTATACACATTTTAAACATAAAGTGAAAAAAGTAAAAAGATAGTTATTTAAAAATAACTATCTTGAATGAAATTGATATGGAGACAGAGGAGGGGGAGCTAAGCTATAGACATGTTAGTACCGGTACATGCTTTTTAAGAGTAAAGCCTGAGGTTCAGTGTCCCACCTCATAAGCCTGTGAGCCGTAAAAATGGCTTTCTTCGGCTGTAATATTGACCTATCATCTGCCTGACTTCTATGTGAGACGACAGCATAGTTAATTTTTACATACTAGTAAATTTATTTTTAAAATTATAACGATATTTTTTTTTCCAGACATACATTGTAATCCTAAATTTAATATTTTCATATAGCTTCTTACTTTAACGTGTTTTATGACACCATGTTTAAGCATTTGTCTTCCGTGTCCCTTCTTCTAACTGTGACTGTATTTGTGTTTCCTATTAGTATTCAGGAATATATTTTTTTCATAGAATAAATTGATTGTTTGTAATAAACTAGATTTCCTGTCAACGATTCTCGTAATGATGGTAAACAGCATTTATTTTGAGTGCCCTAGAATTGTTGTAAGATTATTGTTATATAAAAATACTTCAGTTACATAACTTCATTCATGAATTTATATTCCCACAATATAAATGACACAAACTTAAAAGAACAATCACAAATAAGTCGTGGTTTAGTAAACAGTGAAGGTAATAATGGTGATGTTGCAGTAGAGAAGATTTCAGTAAAAGGTAAAGATATTAGTGAGAATGTTCGTGAAGTATTTAAG